>JASSUY010029537.1:47744-66583 GCA_032466535.1 Forpus xanthops
GTCCCTGCCCATGGCAGGGGGGCTGGAACTAGATGATCTTAAGGTCCTTTCCAACCCTAACTATTCTATGATTCTATTCCACCTTTAGAGGGGTTGCTAACTTTTAAGATATTTCTGTAGAGACTATAAGGACCTTATGAGTGTGATATCTGCCAAATTCCAGGGTGCATGTAAGTGTAGCCAACTTCCTCAGCTGTCACAGATCAGTTCTGAGCTGGGCACGCTTTGCAATCCTTGTATGCTTTGAAGCAACTGGATCTCACATTGTCTGCAGCTTGCAGATCTTGAGTGGTTGTGGTGTGAGTCAGATGTACATAGGTAAGGGTTTATAAAGGTATTCATGACAAACCAAACCTTTCGTAAAGCCATGACTGAAATAAATTTGACATCTACAGTTTGGGGGTTGTTTTTGTTTGTTTAAAATAAAGAAGTGTTTTTATGTTGCATGTGTAACAAAAAGATGCCCTCAGGAAGGAACTTGTCAGTGCATATTTTTGTATGGTACTTTTTTGTAGCCAGCTGGTGGAGTGTTTGTAGATTTGCCTTTTGCTCCCTTTAGTACAGTGGCTTGGGTTGGGTTTTTTTTTGATGGTGTGTTTGTTTGTTTGTTTGGGTTTTGGTTGGGGTTGTTTGTTTTTTTCTTTTTGGTTGTTGTTTTTGTTTTGGTTTGGTTTTTTTTAATTGGGTGGTGGGGAAGAAGCAATGATGTTAGAACTGGGTTAGTAACTCAAGATCTTTCAAACCAAGTATGTTTACATGATTCTGAGTGTTGGATCCAGTGGAAACGTCTGTGTGCTGTTTCCTAGTTAGAACATGAAATAAGAATTCTATTGTCCTGGCTGCCTTCTGAATTTTGGTTGGCCTATTTTGCACTGCTTTATTTCTCCAAAATAAACTACTGAAATATAATTGTGCATTTTAAACTTGTTTACAGGTGATTGTTAGAAGTGTATTTTGTAATTCTCTGAAGGCTGGAGAAATACTATATTTAACTATTACTCCAGACCTTGGCAGTAACTAGAGAACAAGTTTAGGTCATTTGTTTGATCACTGATATTTTTCCCATAGTCTGTAATTTATTTTTTATTTATCAAATGTATCGGTATCACTTTAATTTACAGGTGCAGATATGCAGGTACCTATTATGATATGGCATTGCAATAGAGTTTTTGCATAAATTACCATGCAATTGCTGTACTACTATATTTCCTTGCAGAAATTATTGTTTGGCTCATTATGGCTAGAATGTTGCTAAATCACAGGGGCAAATTGGGAGACCAGTTTTTAAAAGCCAAACCTGTAAATTACCAAGTATCCAGACATACAATTACATTATTGCAAAACATTCAAGCATTCATATGTTATTAAGCCTGCGCTAAAGTGCTTTTCCGAATTGCTGCCTCATTTGGTAAATTCAGGATAGTTTTGATATAAGATAAGCTTCACAGTAGGTTAGTTAATATTCTATAGTCTTTTTTTTTGTAAAAATAGAGGAGTTTAGTCATATTAGACCATACCAGAATGCCCTTGCTCTTAAAATTGCGGACAATCTGAGGGAGATTTTCCATCGTGTCTGTTTGAATTCTTTTAGTTTGGGATAGAAAAGGTTCTGCTGTGTTTTCAGAGGCATAGCTATTATTGCTGTGTTGATGGGAGCAATTTTATTAAAATTACATGGTCACCAGTTACCTTAGGGATCTATTTCTGTTCTGCTTCAGTGTTAGAAATCCGCAAGAACATCATTACCTTGATTGGAATTTCTCCATTTTTTGTGTCAGTGTGATGGAGGAGGTGGGACTCCTGTTTGCTGTAGTCATGTAATTGGCTTCAGCAGGGGTAGATTTTTTTTCCCTACTGAAGAAAATTTGAGTGGTATCATTACTGCCTGCAATGGCAAAGCCATCACCATCCTCCTCCTCTAGTTCACTTTGCTGCATTATTCTTGGGTTTGTAATGACTGCGCCAGAACATCCTGATCATTACATGAAAACCAACTGCAAAAATGCAGCCCAACTAGGAGCATTGGTGCTGACCTTTGTGGTTTGTGTAGTGCAGAGCAACCACTGGGCCAATGCTAGTTTGCCTTTGGTTAACCATGTGTCATGCTATTCAACCTTCGTGCTGTAGGAGCCAAATGACTGAGCTGGTCAGTGGATAGGGTGCACTATTTTTATTAATCCTATCCAGACAGTCAGAATGATCAAGCTGTTTAAAGATCTCCATCCTTAAGGTATGAATGTTTGTGCAGAGGAGGTCTGCAGCAGGTCGCTCAGATGGGAAACTGCCGGTTTAATCTGCTTTCATTATAGATGTGTACAAATTAAAAACCTGACCCTGAGGCTTCACAAGGTAAGAAGGATTGCTCAAGATAAAGCCTCGGGTTCTCCAGATTAACTGTGGGCTGTATCCAGCCAGGGAACAAGCAGGTAGAGTACTGGATAGATAACAGAGGCCAGATACAGTCCAAAGGCAACAGAATAAATAAGGCCAGAGGTGTTTGAATCGGCTGTCAAAAAAGAGTGAAAAAAAGAATGAATCCAGGCTTCTCAGTTCTTGGAGTAACACTAGTTTCTGGAAGTCTTTGCATGGCAGCAGTGACAAGTGAGTCAGGTTTTTTCACACTAGCTTGTAAGCCTTGCCTTCCACAGCTGTGCAGAAGATCTTGAATTTTGGTTTTTTAGGGAATAGAGTCTTTTTTGAGTTTGTAGCATTCTCCCCATGTGCACATTTGCAGGAGTTCACTGGCATTACCCCATTTCTTTTCCTCTTTCCATTTTAGTAAGAGATGTATTGATTTCTGTATTCAGTATACAATTACTTTATTGTGTTGCAACTGTGTGTTTTGTAATTAGGAGTATGTGAAAGTGCTTTGTGTAGATTAAAAGATTTCCTTTAATATAATCTCCTCTCACTTTCATAGATAAATGGACACGCCATTGCAGATCACATTACTGATTTTGTTTGTAATATTGCTTTAATGTCTATTTGAGAGGAATGTAACCTCCAGAAAAGTACTTTCCACATCATCACTACCTTCCTTTTCCCTGTTCACTCTGTGTGGATCCAGGCCATCAACACTTGAGCTTTTGACCTGAGGTATTTCAGATCCTCCGTGGATTCTGTCACGTTTACATGGCCACAAAAATTACTAAAGATGGTTGAATTTTGAGAGGATCCAAGTATAAATGGAGATGTTAGAGCAATTCCTGAGCAACACAGTAGCATCTGTTCAAGCAAAGGGAATCATTCGTGAGGTGTGTGTGTGCAGGTGGCTGTTGGGATCTGGTTCACTCCTGCTTCTGGGGCAGCTTTCTTGTGGAAATAGAAAATCCACTGTAAGAAAACATCCTGTATCTGTGATGCAGAAGGAGGGTGAGGAGAGGCAGAGTTTGGGAGTAAAATCCTGATGCCAGTGGTCCAGAATTTAACTCCTTTGTAATAGCAATCTGAGGTAATGTTTTATTTCTCTTCACCTTTCTTACTCTGAATCCACTGGGGCTGATGCTTGCCAATGCCTGTGGACCGCAGGAGCTCCTTTGCAGGTGACCTTGCCCAGCACACCGTGAGTTTGCAGAGAGCACCCAATGTGTTGGAAAGCTTTTGTTGATGGCCTAGAAATCTCTTGCAACTCCAGAAATAGCTGAAACAGCAAATGGAGTTCATGAAAATCAGGTCTTCCTCTTCCATCCTTTTTAAAGAAACCCACATTTTATTTCCTCCTTTGTTCTTTACACAGTAGTTTTTAGATATAAATTATTTTAACACTTTTTGTGTGAAAAGACATATATACATATATGAAGTTATTAAAAGGTTGAGTATATGTTGAGTATAAAATAGTGACTCCTTTGTTTCAGATGTTAGCAGCCCCTAAAAATAAGTTGTTTATCCTCTTGTAAAGTCAGTGCTGTAAAAAAAAAAATTAAAAATAAAAGATGTATTAGATGTATCTTTTATTATTTATTTCTGATTCAGTATTTGATACAGCTTGTGTATACCCTTGTGAGAATCACATGCTAAAATGCAGTCGTTCTTAATATGGAGTAACAACAATTCCTTAGGATCCCAATTTTGAGAAAACTGGCCCTCTGGGTGTCCATAGAGTTGGATACTGTCCTTCACTCTCCAGCATAGCTCCCCACCTAAGCATGGCTGAATCTTGGGGACCATTCTGTGTGTGTGCTAGGTTTTACAAGTTCATCAATACCTGTGTTCAGATCCAGCTGTACAGTGTTAACAAGTGTGTCTTGTGATTCGCTTCAGCCAGGTTCACTATGATTTCTGAAACATGATTCCCATTTTGTACTTAAATTTGTATAGAATTATATAAACCCTTAAAAGATCATGGCTTACTGTACAAACCAAAAATACTTGCTATTTGGCATCTTTGATTGCATGACTGATCAGATCTGACAATGGTGATGGTGCTTTCATCTAACAGCATTGATTTCAATGGTAATACATTCACTTTCTTTTCATTTGCAAGCACCTGTTTTGGACAATGTTTTGGTTTCAACAGTAAAGCAATATGCAGTAGGTTTTGTGGCATTATCTCTGTAATTGTTTTGAAGACAGAATTGTCCCTTGCCAACACGTAATGAAAATAAATGCCTTATAACAACTTCTACTTTGCTTTCTCTTTGTGAGTGGATAGGGCAGCAAGGTGAGCAGCTCACTGGGGGAAGTTCTTTTCCATGAGAATTTGGGTTTCACATCTTTCCCCAGTGCTGTTGTTTGCGGTTACTTTGGACCTCCTCGTACCAGCAAGGTTTGATTTGATTTCTGACACTAGTGGGAAGTGTTTGTTTTACTGTGTAACACAGCTAAACACCACTGGGATTTAGGCTATTGCTATACTTAAGCATTTATTCCCAGCACAGGCTTCTGAGTTGACTCTCCCTTTATCATCGTGGATAGGGAATTCTTGATTTTGAGATTAATTCTTGATTAATCAATTAATTCTTGATTTAAAAAACCTAGCAGGGTTTTTAATCAGTACTGTATGTGGGCTGCTGCAGGAAGGAGATATCTCGCCTAGCGGCATTACGTTTTGCTAAGCAACAAGCACTCAGCAAGGACACTCATGAAAACACTGCCTGAGGATCAGTGCTGGGTGTCAGCCACAAGGCTATGCCCTGCAGTGGTGAGCTGGGAGATGCCATCAAGCAGAGATACAGCCCATCGGAGGGCAAGCACTTCCCAGCCAGTGGGGCATCCTCCCAGGCCCTATGCTCAGGCCTTGAACCTCCATCTTTTGCTTTTGAATAAAGTCCTTGGGTACCAAATGTTTGTGATTGCTTGAATATCCAGTTAAAACTGTTTATAGTAGCTCCATCGAGAAACGTTATTTTTCCTCTTGTTGATTTTGCAGCAGCAATAGACAAGTTCTGTCTGCTGCAACCATTCTTTATGGAAAAACCTTTCATAACTCCTTTGGAGGTGGCTGTGGTGTTTGGTTTCTTGGATTTGGGGCTGATGTTTTGCTTTGGGTTTTTTTTTCAGTTTGGCAGGGGCAGGGATGAGTGGCTGAGGGTTTCTGTGCATTGATTTTGACGTGTAGACCTGAGTTTGCAAGGGTTTGTATGGGAGATGCTATAGGTAGAGGCTCTGCCACAAAAAAAAAAAAAAGAGGAGAAACTAAACACAGTATTCAAATTAAAACTTAAGTGGAAATCTCTATGTAAAATGTAACTTTTACAGCTGGATTAACTCCCTGATAATTGACATTTTAGTGCCATTTCTGTGGAACAGCGTTGGCTTCATTCTGTTCCTACATGTGTTTTTCTGAGGTTAGTGAGAGTGCAATCTCCTCAGGATGGGGTTGGGAGACTTGCACCTCATGCCAGTGCGCTCTCCACAGCCAGGCTCGCACCCTTTACCTTGTCCTGGCTTCTCCCACTCCATCTTTTGGGCCTTGCTACCTCCTCCTCTTGCTGCATGCCTGGCCAGGGATGGGGCAAAAGGCATGGCCCATGTAGTAGCTGCTCCTCCAGCCCTCCTTGGGGACAAGGAGGACAGCTTTGGACACCCAGCACCTCCCGCACTGTGGGGACCCTGCATGCCTCCCTCTAGGGCAATTCACACTACGGGCCAACAGCACTGATGTTTTTGGCAAAGTAAAGGAGCATGCCATGTTCAAAGCCTGGCAGCCCTTCCTGGAGCACCTCGGCTGTTCGTGGGTTGCGGATGATGGGATAGAGCTGAGCTTCAAGCTGGGGGTGGATGGGTGGGATGCAGCCCTGGCAGAGGAATGCTTTTCATTTTCTGCTGATAAAGTCTTATGATCGGTGTTCAGAGACTTCTGGGGAAGCTTCTCCAGCCTCGGTAGCACCCCATCCTGCAGCCCTAGGGATGAGGAAGGTTCACTGCCCACCAGCAAGGAGCCTGGCCACCACAGCTCCTGCAAGGAGTGGCAGCCCCTCAGGACTGGCCTTCCCCCCTGGGGAGCACGGACCAGCAGTTTTCCTCATGAGCAGCCTATTTGTTACCTGTGGGCTTTTTAACCCACTCATGCACTGTCCAGACAGTTTGAGTTGGTCAAGCATTGCCCAGTGTTTAAACTGCTGAAATGTGTTCTGCCTTCTGAACCCCACGTTCATCAATGGACTATGGACGTGATCCATGTCTCACTGAAGTGCCAGGGACAGCCAGCACCGCAGCTGGGCTGTATGCACTGCCAGACCTTGGGCAGGCAGGGAGAGCCCTGCAGCACTCAGGACATCAAGGAGGTGTCCTCGATGCTGGGTCTCAGCAGGCAGTAGCATTGGAGGCTGGAAAGGAGGGAAGTGCCATGCCAGGATGTCTATGCTGCGGGAAGGGCACCGTTCTCCCTCCTCTCCCCCAGGACCATACAAGCCCTGCAGCGTGCTGACGACCGAGACTAAAGCTGCCAGAACAAAGGAAGGAACCCACAGCAGTTTTATTTTTCCTTAGATAAATTTTTTATATAGAATATATTACAGTCAGAGTTCTCAGCTTTTAATCAAAAGATAACAAGTTATTGCAGGTTTTTTTACCCAGTGAAACTACCAGTGGAAGGAAAACTCTCTAGAAAGCTGTCTCGTCTTAAAAAACAGAGGGAAAAACCCCACCCCGACAGAAAACACATATGTAGGTTGCTCTTCTCACCCACCAGCACCCGGGTGGGCAAGTGGGCATGAGTGGACAGGGGAGCGTGAGGTGAAGAAGCAGCAATGGGCACAACACTATGGCAAGGGAGGCAGGCCTGGGCGCTAGGGAGGTCGTTTTCCTGGGCACGATGCTTCTGCTCCGCTTGCTTGCTCTTGCATCAGGAAATGGAGATGCGGTGGGTGGGAGGGCAGTAGCAATGGCCTCCGCCTGCGCGGGCAGGGCCGGGCCCTCAGCCTCGCCGCAGCTCGTGCAGCTTGTGGGCAACGCGCTCCAGCTCAGCCTCGATGGCGGCCAGGCTCTCCAGCTCCTGGTCCTGCAAGGAAAGCCCCACGCACACATCAGCAGCCACAGTTGGGCAGCCCTTACCCCCAGAACTGTGGAGAGCTTTGCTCAGGGCTACCCACCAGTGCTGGTATGAGCACTGCCATCTCTTGCCCCATCTCCCCATCTGCTCCTCTGGACAGGTACTTGTGTGTAACACTAACTAGTCCTATCCTGATGTTACATGGCTGCAAGTAGTGATGGAGACAAGATGTAGTTGTTGCCCCTTTCCAGCCCCACTGCTGAGCAGGGCAGCCCCCACCAGGTCTCCTCCTCCAGAGTCGGAGGCTGAAGGGAGATGGCTGCCTGGGAGCTGGGGCTGGGGCAGGTGCTGCCAAACAGCTGAAGCTGTCATGTCAAATCGGGACCTGTGCCAAGTGCAGCATGTGCTCTGCTCATGGAAGGGATGGTGGTGTCCCCTCTGCCCACGCTGCACTGAGTGTCCGCATGGAAAACGCTTTTCCATTTGGGAAAATAGTGACTGTAGAAGCCATCGGTTTATAGGTTCGAGCTGCACATCTCTTGGTGCCTTTTCTGTAGTGGCCCTTGTATTTTTATGCTGTCACCTGAAGCTATTTTATTCAGCACAGGTACTCAGATTTGTAACTGCATGGCTTTGCCTGAACTCTGGTCATGCACAACCGGCCCTGTCTCATTGCCAGCCCCAGCTCTGCCTGTCCCTCATCCCTGCCATCACCTGTGGCTTGCAGCAGGCTCTGCAGGAGCTGAGGTGATGGCCCCAACTCTCCTACCACAGCTGCACCCCTAGTTTATCTCTGTAGGTCTGAAACTAATGACTCCATCCCCAGGCCAGGGAAAGTATTCCCTGTGACTCAGAGGAGCTCTGGGACACAAAACCCACCCCAGGCTCCAGATACAGGTCTGGTCACCATGCTCAGCACAGGCCAGTGCAAAAATCGCAGTTTTAAGACTTTCTTGGGCAGGGCATGGTTTTTCATTAGTCACTAAAGCAACAATAAAAGACAAAAGCACAGTATGGTGCAAATCTCAATAATCCCTAGGGTTGAATAGCTAAAAGGCAACCAATCCTCTCCTTAATGTCACAGAGAACCAGTACTGGCTGCATAACACCAAGGTACCATCATCCACACCTCTAAGCGTGATTTGGATTCCCAAACAATAACCAGCAGGAATTTATCAAGGGTACGTACACCAACCTCTGTTCTCCTGTTAGCACTGCCTTCTTCATCTTTCTTCTCTTCAGGCATGGGAGCAAGTGGGAAGCCTCCTTCACTGCTATCCTCTTTAGAGTGGTGCTTCCATGACCTTCTCACATGCTCCTCTGGGCTACTGAAGTCATATTTGCGGGACCTAAATGCCATTTTCATGGACCTGTCTGGGTCTTCCCCACTATCATTTTCTTCCATGCGCTTCTTTGATGTCAGCTGCTTGGCCAGCTCATCCATTTTGTTCCATCTCTTGGAGTCTTCCCACTCCTCTTCCATCTCCTCACTTTTGGCATCCCTAGGCTGGAAGGTGTCCTCCTCACCCTGTATCCCCTCATCCTCCAGGCGATGCCTTCCTCCTCTTAGTGCCCGGGGCCGCTCTTCCTCTTCCTCCTCCTCCTCAGAGCTCCGCTCATCTTTGCCAAATCCCAGAGCATCATTGTTATCTGAAAGAGCATTAAGCATATTGGTGATCACAAGTGTTAAGCTGGTTATGTTCCACCTTTGAACCAAGCCTGCAGGGGCGATGTAAGGTAGGTTTCCTGACTAAGGCCTGTTTTCCCAGGAAAATGCCCACTCTCGTGTCCCCGTGCCAGTAACAGAGCTGGGAGGCAGCAGACAAAAATCACATAGGAAGTTCAAGAAAAAGGACTCAGTTGTCCTGAGATGCTACAGAAGCTGAGCAGTGAGCAGCAAGGCAGCTGCTGGGCCTGTGTCACCTGTTGTGCATGGGCCCATGTGGTCAGGCACTTGTGGGGGGTCTGGGTCGCTGTTGACAGGGGTATTTCTTTAAACTAAATATGCACCTGCCTGAACTTTAAGGCTTTAAAGCCTCTTATCTGTCTGTCTCCGTGCCCTCAGCTCACCCCAGGTAGGTATCAGTGCAGTCGTCTGGGATACATACTGTTGTCTCCCTGCATCTCCTCGTCCTCCTCAGCCAAATCCAGTGACCTCTCTGCTTCAGTAGGGTCCTCCTCTGGAGCATCATCTCCTCTGTCATCCTCCCGCTCCCCATGCTCCCCTGCTGCCTCCTTGCTCTGCTCCTGGTCCTTCCTGGATAGCTGCTCTTCCTCATCCTCGAGCTCCAGGCTGTCTCTGGGGTCTCTGGGCTGCTCCTCTTCATCCTCTTGCTGCTGCTGCTCATCCTCACTGAAGTCTTTACTGCTGTGATTGTCCAAAGCTTCATCTCGCTGGGCATCCCCTGCATCCCTGATCTCGTTGCTCTCTGCTGGCTCCTGATACTCCTTCTCACCAGGGTTAGCATCCCGTGGCCTGGGCTCCCTCTCCTCCAGGCTGTTCTTCCCTTCCTCACTTGAGTCTTCATTTTGCTGGGGTTTCTGTGCTGCCAGCTCAGACAGGGACCCCGTGGGCTGCTCCTCTTTAGGATGCTCCCCTGCTGCATCTGCAAAGGGAGGAGCAAGAAGCAGCACCTCTCCTGAGAGCTCATTTCATAACCAGTGAAGCCTGTGCATTTCTTAAGGAGCTTCAACCCTGTTCAGCAATCTGCTTAACCAGCCCATGGATCCTTTCTCAAGTCACTTCAACATATGTTTGCATTCAAGCAAACTGGTGCTCTCACTGATGCCTGCTCTCCTGGAGAGACTCTCAAGGCTGAAGTTAACATATGCCAAAGCGCATTGCTGCGGCACAGTCCTCATTACCATCTCTTGAGATGCCAGCAACAAGCTTGCCCCGCATGAAACCAGATAGCACTTGAAATTAAATGATTTAGTAGTGCAATATGGCACTTGCACAGCTCTTCCTGCTCAGAGTGCTGTGCTAATATAGAATCATAGAATAGTTAGGGTTGGAAAGGACCTTAAGATCATCTAGTTCCAACCCCCCTGCTATGGGCAGGGACACCTCCCACTAAACCATGCCACCCAAGGCTATGTCCAACCCGACCTTGAACACCGCCAGCGATGGAGCATTCACAACTTCCCTGGGCAACCCATTCCAGTGCCTCACCACTCGCACAGTAGAGAATTTCTTCCTCAGGTCCAATCTAAACTTTCCCTGTTTAAGTTTGAACCCATTAGCCCTTGTCCTCTCACTACAGTTCCTCATGAACAGTCCCTCCCCAGCATCCCTACAGGCCCCCTTCAGATACTGGAAGGCTGCTATGAGGTCTCCACGCAACCTTCTCTTCTCCAGGCTGAACAGTCCCAACTCTCTCATCCTATCTTCATAGGGGAGGTGCTCCAGTCCCTTGATTATCCTCGTGGCCCTCCTCTGCACTTGTTCCAACAGGTCAATATCACATCCTTATTATTCCTACCAGGTTGAAGAGACAGCCAGCACTGCTTGCAGGTGAGCTGGAGGAAAGGCAGCCACTCAAGAGGAGCTTAATGGGGGCTGGGTATATGCTATGGCTCATGTCAGAGTCTGATCTGTTATCATAATTAGCCACTGAAACCACTTTGAACAAGGAAAGATGGGGGGGCTAAAGAACAGTGGGAAAAGCCAGGTGGGCATGGAAAGGTGTGCACATCCCCAGGAAGGGCTGAGGAGTGTTCTGGGGTGAGGGGATGCAGAGAGTCAGTCATACAGGGCTGCTCACCACCACTGATACTGCACTGCTGTCACCGGGATTCCCTGTGGGCCTGGCTGGCCCAACGTGCCATGCTTCATCCTCATGCAGTCTCTACACTGCTGGAGCAAGAGGTTCATGTCTGCCCTTTCAAGAAGGAGACCCAGTGCCACCTGTCCTCTCCAATGACTCTTAGCTCTGCTGGATGTGGTCTTTCCAAGACACAGGTGTCTTGTGAGGGAGTGTGCATCTCCAGTTCAATTTCCCTTTCAGAGGCCCATAACCTATTATCTTGGATGCCTGGAAACAAGGGCAGCAGGAGCAGACTCTGGTTACTCTTGCCTATATCATGAGTCTTTCAGTATGGAATTTCCATGGCTGTGACTCATTTTAAGCATTAGGAGTGACTGCTGGTGGGAAATATCAGTATCGATTTGGTAATTTGACCATTACTAGTTAACTATAGCTCAGAAATTACATGTTGTTTCAGCTGGCAAGTATGAACAAAGCAAACACTGGGTTGCTTGTGTGTGTCAGCAGCAGCAGCAAAGAAAATGCCTAAATAAGAAGCAGATGGACATATCAAGGCTGTTAGAAAGAACATCCCTGTTTACAGCCTGACCTGAATATCCTTGGGGGGAAGGCTGACACTGACCTCTCTGCTTGTTCTTGTTCTGACTTTCAAGGACTTCAGAAAGTTCATCTTCAAAGCCACTGTTTTTCTTCTGCTGCTGGGTTCTCTCATTGGCACCTGTGTCAAGTAACAAAAAGTAGGGAAAGGCAACAGCCCCTCCTGTGTTTCAGAAAGTAGAGGCAGGAAAATAGTTCTGTGCCCTTTATAATTTGATGTATAATTTTCTATAATGGACAGATTTGCCTAAGGGGAGCTGTGAGAAGTGAGAGTGGAGGATACATGAATCAACTGCAGTAACAAAGCCACCATCAAAAACATCATGGAAAGAAGGTCTCTAAACAAACAGAGAAGCAGGGTTGCTAGGAAAACTAATATTGATGGAGGACTAGGGAATAAGAGATGCTGAACTGCAATACAGAGGCAAAAAAAAGACTTAACCACTGGAGTACTGAAGGATAAATATTGCCTCTTGACAGAAGCTGCCCACATACCTCTGTTGAGATGAGCACTGAAAGCCTCTGTGCCCTGCAGGCTGGTTGTGGGGGCCCCTCTCCCCAGGGCACTGGGAGGAAGAAGCAGCATTCATTCCCACTCTGAGGACAGCCTGGGGCTCCAAGGCCCCAGACCTTAGCCACTGGGATTATGGAGCCAGCTCAATGAAAGCAACACCATGGAGAAAGGTGTCTGAAGGCAGTAGGAGCTACAGGACACAGCGCAGCTGCCTGGCAACCAGCACTCCCCAGGAAGCCCCATCCCAATGGGATCTGCAAGCCAAGCAAGCCCTGTCTAGCCCAGCTCATGTGCTGCTTCTACACCTTAATGTGAAGGTAAGAGCCAACACTGCCAGCCCAGTTCTCTCTAGCCCTACACTGTGCAGAGCTGGCTGGTGTGGGCTCTCCAGCCTGAGCAGAACCAGCTGCAGCTGGTACGGAAGAGATCAAATCAACATCTTTGCTTTTCACTTCAGCTACATGACTCTCCCACTCCCAGTCACAGTGTTCTGCATATCAGAGCTTATGTTACACTGGGACAAAACTAAGTGCTCAAGCCAACAAAAGAGTAGAACAAGTTGCACCTCTGTAAAACATGCCCCTTCATGTGGGCTCCATGCTATACAGCACAGCCTGACTGATAGCTGAGCACTCCTCCACACAGCCCTGGTGTGCCTGGGCAACAGCATCCCAGCACATGGAAGAAGCTCAGGTTTCCTTATTCTAGATGATCAGATCCCCCAGGGAGCCTGTCTTCAGTCACTGCCCAGCTGGTGCCTCCACTGCATTTGGGTAGTGACCAAACTATGGCTTTGGATGCTGCATGAGGCTCTCTCTGTCTTGACCTCTTGAATTTTTCCCCTCCCTTCTCCCTGTTGCCTCTGTGACCTCCCTGCTCTGAAAGCAGTCTGTTGGCAATGTCTTCAGCCACCCCTGGCAGCCATGCCACACAGGAGCAGGGCACCAGGATGCCCCTGCAAAGAAGGGCTACTAGCTGGCTTACCCCAGATAGAAGGAGGAGGGAAGGCCAGGAGACCCACCCCCTGCAGCCTGAGAGCCCTGTTGCAGCCTCAACCACATCACCTGGGTGGAGGAACCTGTACTCGTTTTGAACTTTCCTTGCCTGGGACCTGCCCATCAGCTCTGGGGACCTTGGCACCTGAGAATAGGCCTGTTCTCCTTGCACACCCTTTTGCACAGCTCTGTGCTGCTGCTACTCCCAAACTGACCCATGGCGAGCAGCCTGTGCTTCTCCAAAGAAACATACATTCAAGCTAAGGAGGCCAGCAGAAAAATCTCCACTAGCTCAAGGATGTTCTCACTGGGGTCTTTCAGGTGCAAGTCTCACTCTGTGTTCAGTGAGGCTTCTCTTCTGCCACAGCTTGCTTTAGTGCTAGACTCTAGCTGCACAGATGTTGAAGGTTTTCTTGCCTTTCATTCTTGTTTGGGAGCTAGTGCTTATTTGTTGAATTAGATTGCAGTATTTCCCTTTAGGGTTCTCCCACTCCAAAATGCCTATACTCTGAACCACCAATTTACACTGACTGTCATTTAAATCATCAAATGCATGTTGGAGTTATATGATAAGCAAAATTCCTGCTCCCACTCACCCAGTCTCTACTGGAAGTCCTGGAGCTGTATCTCCTAAGACATATTGCTACCATGTCAAATTAATGTTAGATACGAAAAAAACAAACAACAAAACTGTGCAAGGGTTTACAACTGATGAAGCCCCTCTTCCCAAATAACTGTAGTGACACTGTACCTTGAGCAGCAATTTCCTGAAGTTCCTTCAATAAATTTTGGTGGCGAAGGATAGAAATGATTCGTTCATCTGCAATAGGGAGATGGCTACAGAAGGTGGTCAAAGGCAACCTCCCACCACCCCCAAGAAATGAAAAAGTGCCCCAAATACCAACTCCCTCTTCAATTGTTGTTTTCTCTCCCATGGTACAATTTGCTGCCACATCTCTTAACCATGTAGTTAAGATGGCAGGAAGGTCCCATGAAAACCAGGCAGCTTCATGTCAGCGAGCACTCCCCAGCCACGATGCCAGCGTGATGCATGGCCTGGGCTGAGCAGCACCTCTGTCCCCACTTCTGGGGCCTGGTGCAGCCCAGTGGCATGACCATGAGAAGGGTGAGTGTGAGGGACCCCTTGTCAGGTGCCGGATCTGCTCTTGCTGTCACCCAGCATTAAATGTGAGCCTGTACCTCCTCTGAGTGTTTCTAGACATTCCGCACTGATTGGCAGGGGGTTTGGCTTTGATAAAGTATCAGAGATGACTTCTACAATGCACTTCATCACCTAGAAAGAGACAAAAATGCAAATTAAAGCACTGCCCTTTTGTATTGTTTTCCTAAATCTATTTTTTACAATTCTAAAATGAGGCAGATGATGGTACAGATCTTGCTTTTCTGGTTGAGTCAGAAATGAATGTTCAGTTCCTCCTCTACCTAACCAAGGAACAGAAGGTACCTCCTGAAACTGGGAAGTGAGAAAATGACACAGCAATATGAAGAGCTTCTTCAACGTGACACACACTTGAGCTGGAGATCTCATGGCTCCAGCCCATCCCAGAGGCTGAGCACATCAGGAAATTAAAGATCTGGACATATCGCTAGAAAACTCAAAATCTTCCCCTTTCAAGTCAATACATCTCATAAAATGTCTCAGTGGGAGGTTGTACAGGGCACCAAGTGGTCATAGCTTTTCAGTAGGTGGCCTTGAAATCTTGCAAGCTGTACAAGCTCTGAGAAGGGTACCGCAGTTAGGCTGCAGCCAGGCACAGGGGGCAAAGTGAAGCAAAAGGTACTTTCAAATGCAGATAAGAAATACTGCTCTCAAGCCCTAGAGAAGGACAAGACACTCTGGAGAAGTGTTTGACCTGTGCTTGACTGTTCAAGCCATCTATTATAGACTGGAAGAGCTGTACATGGAGATAGGTTACCTGGAAGTTAGGAAGTTCCCACTCATCCCTTGGAAGCACTTGCAACTGCCTGAGGCAGCTTCCCTGACAGGATGAACTCTGGGACTGCCCTTTGCAGCTGCCCTGTTCTTTGGTGTAAAATGAGAAGCACTATTTATCCAGTTTGTTACCTGTACTGGGATTGCAGGCCTAGCTCTTCACCCATGCAACTACAGAACAGCTGATCCCAAAGAGATCACTCAATGCTGTATGTGTGGTAGGAGAATAAATCCACAAGCTTGAAGGCACCGTGGCACCTCTGGCAGGGGTGAAGGCATACTTGCCACACTGAGACACATAGAGAGAAGCCCTGCTCTGTGTTCATGGTAGACCCAAATGATTACACAGGAGGGAAAGTAGAATTCACTACAGCTTGGTGCTGGTTGGTAGCACAGGAATCAGGCTGCTTAGTTCAAATGGATGGCTATTTCTAAAACAGCCTGGAAAATATGCAGATCTCACAAGTGCCTGTGGAAAAAGAGAGGATAACTTGAAAAAAAAAAAAAAGAATACAAGTAAGCACTGGGGGCAAAAAAAATCACTCACTGAGCCTCTTTCTGCTACTGATTTCTGAAGGCAGCCCTAACAGTCCTGATCTCCCTCGCAAGGTGCCATTCTCAGGAAAGCAGAGCAGTGTGGCAGCAGTAGAAATTAAAGACAACTCAGCAATTCCCAGGCATCTACAATGTTGCTCATTGAAGCAATTGGATACATTCATTGACCAGCTGGAATGGGAAAATTTTCACCAAGGGTAAGGAGAGAATTCTGCTTTTGCAGGTCATGCTGAGCTCTTTTAACTGCTTACACAGTTTGAATGTATTGCCTGCTGGAATAAAAATGTTACAGAAAAGACCTACTAAAAGGAAAGCAGGAAAACTTTCCTGCTATCATTCTCCTATACCACAAGCAATCCATTAAGATTGATTTTAGATGACTTTGAGTCTCTTCACTCTACCATTAAATAGAAGAAACCCCAGATTCTGATACTTTGCTTCCTGTGTTTCACAGACTATGGAGCCAGTTACTGCTGGATGCAGCTTCAAAACTTTGTCAGCATGAGAAATAAGAGTCTGGTCCAATGAAATGTTCTATACAAGCTTTTTGAAAACTGGTCTTTGAACACAAAGAAACACGTCAGTCACTAGAGAAATATGGCCAACTTTGAGGAGGAATTTTGTAACATCACAAAAGGAAGAATGCAGTCATTACACAACACTTCTGGATGTTTTATAAGAACAGAGCGAGGCTTCACAAGGTCATGAAATAACAGCCTGCATCAGCACATGGAGGAGATCCTTTCCAAATGAATGTAATTAATCCAGTGCAGGAACTCAGATTGGAATTTTGCCATAGCTATCCTCCAACCATGAGCATGTAACTAGATCCTTAAGATCTGGTCATGCTGTCCCTTCACAGAAATCTCCAAAGGATCATGTCCTTTCAAAGGTAGACTTCACCACATTTGAGCTCAGCTATGCTCAAGACTGTCTGAAATGTATGCTTGAAAGTAGGAAATAGTGTCCTTTGGGCAGAAGAGTGGGCAAACACCAGAGATACTGTAAATGTTTTGGTCATGTTCAGCTTCCCATGGAAAGCCCTTTGTGTAAGGGAAGTAGGATGAGCTGCCCAGGAAAGGCCTGCGTGTGTTGATTAGCCACTTCACTAGCCACAAATGCTGGTGTCACGGAGCATGTAGCACATGAGCTGGTAGCAAAAGTGTGTAGGAAAAACTGCAGTGCTCACTCCTATATCCATGTGATGATATCCCTGCCTCGATCTGTCACAGAAGACCAGTACTTATTTCACTGCAATGCTGTGTCTCAGGGGATGGTGAAGGCAGAAAAGCACCAATGGCTCCTTCTAGTTGCAGCAAATTCAAAAGAAAGTTTTGGTCTGATTTTGCTCTCAGATAGAGCCTGTATCAGTATAGTAACCAGGGAGGGGAAAAACTCAGGAAAGAATCCTTCCTTGGTGGAAGCAATTCCATGGAGCTGCACCAGTTTCCACAAAAATGCTGTGCTTTACACACAGAACATCCTACGGAATAGATTCCACAAGCAAAATCGTGAAATTCATGGGTTGCCCCACCAGATGGCCAAAGAGCATCCCACTCTGGCATGGCCAGTTAAAAGGGCAAGTGCCTGCTCCAAATCCCCTTTCTCAGTTAGTAGCACACAGCCTGAAGCAGGAACTCAGTGACTCACAGGTCTAAGCAGGCTAAAACTCTTAACAAAGCTCTCCAGGCCCAGGCACATCTGACAGGAGACAGGGGGCACTGCTCATGGCACTTGCCCTGTAGGTAATGAGCAGAGACACTGTACAATGGAGCCTGGGTTGAGACTGACATGATTATTCCCTCCCCTACTGCTGCTGGGGGAAAAAATGATGTGGCTGAAAGATTTCAGGAAACAAAGCAGTTCAAGGAGCAAGGAGGAAAGAGCTGGAATTTTCTTCTGGACATTAAATTTATATTCAATTAGAAGCTGTAGAACTCTTAATTTGAGCACCTAAAATAGATAATCTCATCTGAAAGACTAGATATTGTTATATTGGGGAGGGGGAGGAGTGAGAGTGTGTTTGTCACATCTCAACACAGGCAAACACACCAATGTAAGCATTTAGGTGCCAAAAACCCATTGGGAACACATACACTTGTTAACTGCAGCTATGAAAGACAGAGAGGTATGGTACAGCTGTATGCATGGAAGCCTATAAAAGAAGGCTGGAGAGGTCAGCCAAGTCCCACACTGCTCATGGCTGCCCAGAGAGGCTGAGCAGTAGCTGTGGGTGGATTAGCAATCTGAGAGTAGTCAGTTGCCTATTCTTCAGGAATATGCGTGTTTAAGTAACACACCACACATATACAAACTCAGATGTATATGCTCCCCCAAAACACACACAGTTCCAACAATCTTTGTTCCTGAATCACATCTCCCCCCACTCTCCTCTGAGTCACCTCCTGTTGGGAGCTTTGAAAAGCTGAAAGTAGGAGGACTACAGAGGGTTATACCCGACCTGCGTCCCCAGATGCCTCATTTCTCAGTTTGTTGATCCCTTCGGTACATCCTGAGAGACTTCTCTCCTTCCCAGGTGCCCAGAAGTGGATGAACAAAGGGTAAATCCTGGTAAGAAGGAAGTGGGGATGGATTCTGCTGTGGGGATCTCATGCAAATCCTTGCCAATTCCTACAGGATAGTTCTACTATAGTTTGGTAGAAGCCCAAAACCAACCACGTTAAGCATTATATCCTTTCTCTTAACTCATACCTTCCACTAGAGGCCCATCCTTACCTTAGTGTCGCCTTTATTCATGTCGTTTGTCACAGGAAGGGAAATGGCTGTAAGGTGAGGGGAGGGAAAAAAAAAACCTGTTATTCATCTCTGGGAGGCAAGCAGAGAAGTCACATCCTGCTAAAAAATGGGAGCGGACAAGAAGGGAATCTCTCTCTGATATAAGTTGTCCCTGGGTGCAGCAGCTGGATGTGTGCATTGTACAGCTTTCCCTGAAGGGAAGGGAAGGGAAGGGAAGGGAAGGGAAGGGAAGGGAAGGGAAGGGAAGGGAAGGGAAGGGAAGGGAAGG
>JASSUY010029537.1:66683-77446 GCA_032466535.1 Forpus xanthops
GGGAAGGGAAGGGACGGGAAGGTAAGGGAAGGGAAGGGAAGGGAAGGGAGGTTACTGTTCGTGGCCCCGCTCAGTGACCTTGCAGTGGCCGCTGTCCGCGGTGCTTAATGGGGGGGGGGGGGGGTGCGGATAATCCCTGTCCAGGGTGCTGAAGGGGCCGCGGCGGCAACAGAAGGAGGGCAGGGGCAGCGCTGTACGGTGTGCTGAAGGTCCCGGGACTACGGGGTACGCAGACCCCAGCCCGGTCCCACTTACCCGGCACGGCCAGGAGCAGGACGGCGAGCAGTCCTGGGCGGCTCATGGTGCCGGCGGGATAGATGGAGGGAGAAGTCATCAGAGGGTGAGACTGTCCCTGGCGTGGGGGCTCCGGGAGAGGCGCCGGAGGGAGACCAGCACCGTGTGTGCGTGATGCGCCAGTGCCCTGGCTGAAAATCCCAGATGGGGCACTGCAGCAACCGGCTCATTTATATATCTCAGCCCCTCGGAAATGGCGTCAGGAGGAAGCCACCTCCTCCTCTCTCCTCCCTCCCCTCTCAGACAGCTTTCCCATCAGCCTCCAACACTCGCAGGGTGTTGGAGGAGGAATCAATCACCAGCATGCCTCCAACTTCCTTGGCTGCCTGGGCAAAGGGTTCCAGCAGCAAGGTGTCAGGCTCCAGCTACTCTTCACACTCAGCAGATGCAGGAAAGTTGTGAGGTATGTCTCCAGGATATCATTTTTCCAGCACTTTACCCAACACTGCAATCTACAAGCACCACTGCATATGTGCCCTGTTAGTATGTACCAGTAGTCAATAATGAGGGTCACCTCAAGTATCTCAGCCAGCATAGTCACCTGTAGATGGATTAGCCCTCTAAGGCTGTCTCTGTGTTTCATTGACCACAGAAGTTTAGAACAGATGTTTACTTTTTTAGATCCCCTTTAAAAGCCTCCATGGAGGACAGAAGTGCCTGTAAGACTGGTCAAGAGACAGAGAACAAGAGCCATGAATTAGTTTTGCCAAGGGAGATAATAAGTCCCAATTGTTTTATGAAAGAATTTTCTGTAGTAGGATATAATTTGGGGTAAATAGCAAAGTCTGGTGGATCTGTTGCTCAACTATTGTGACTCTGCCAGCAAATTTTGAGAGGTTGTTATGCTTTGTTCAGTAGTTCAGAACAAACTGTAACATCACCCTACACCTGCACTGCTAAGCATTCCAAAGCTGAAGTAACCAATATTACCTAGTCACTATTTTCCATTAACAAGGGAGAGAGAAAACATAACAAATTTACTATTCTCTTAGTCACGAGCATTTCCTTGCTCTTGACAAAATGGATGTTTATTCTTTGGATGGAGCATCTGTCGGGTCAGCTATTAGAGTTCTATTTTGAAAGTGACTCCAGTGTTTCTTTAGGACAATGCTTCTTTAGGAATAACACTTACGCTATCACGTGCTATCCCTCAAGCAGTTTCTGAGGCTGCAAAAGCCAGGGATTTATACTAGAAAACCAAATTCAGAAAAATGCACCCTACCTTCCTCTGCTCACTGGAGGATCCCGCAGCCAAGGACCTGGAGGGATGAGAACTTTTCTCTCTGGTATAAGTAGTACGAAAGGATATGCTCCCTGACACCAGGCAGTACAGACTGCACTATGGGTTTCCACCTTCTCTTTCCATATACACATGGAAATGTGCGCATAAATGTACTTCCAAATGTCCTCTAATATCTCTCTGATTTAACTGCATGCTATGAAAAGCACATTTGTGTTGTAAAAGCCCACTCATACAAAATTAAAGCTCCTCTTCTGCTGCATTTTTTATTTAATAGCAGAGGAAGGCTGGAAATAAATTGATCCTCTGAACAGTGCTCTGTGGATGACATTGATTGTTGAGTGTTTATAGGACTATGAAATGAACACCCATGACAGACTTGTTGGATGGGGAGCTGCATCCTCCAGGAACAGTGAACTTCCTTTTTTTCTGGTTGTTTAGTTGGGGCTCTGTGTGTGTGTATGTGTGTGTGTGTGTTGTTGTATTATTTATTGGGGGAGGAGGAAAGGAAGTTATATATAATGGCCTTTTACTTTGGGATACACCAGAGCATTTTAATCTCTGAATCTGAAATACTGAACATTATTAAGCTTGTTAATTCCCATGTATTCCTAAGAGAGAAACAGATTGATCTGCTTCTCAGGCTCTGTTTACCTAGTCAATATTTACTTATTCTTACATATAAATGTTGATCTTATTAGGGCTCCAAATTATCTCAGTTCTAATCCAGTTTCTTACATGAAGTCCTTTTCTTTCCTAGGGCCTCTTTCAGAGGAATATAACAACATACATAGTGCCCATGACTGTATTTTTTTCTCTTTCACAAGCTGTGGTCTTGCATCCATTAGGTTCATTGCAAAGGAGAAACTAAATGTTTTCCAGGGATGGCATGCATTCACTCACTGTAGTTGCACATGATGGATGATGATTTTTTAATATTTATTGCCCAGGAAAATTAATAAGAAACTGTTGATGCAGCTGCAATTAGTACTTCTGCTGTTGGATTTGTCTCATTAGGAGCAGCTATATTAGGAACTGTCAAAGTAAAGCATGTCAAGGCAAGCAAAAGTGACCAAATAAAAAAGTGGAAGATATTATGCCATTCAGAGAAAGGTGATGCCAGAAGCAGACTTCAAGGGAAAAGCAGGTTTGTGGGTCTCTGAAGTAGTTCATGCTTTAGTATATGGAGAACAGGAGTCAATATTTAGTGGGTGCAAAGTGATGGACATTTCTGACCAGTTCCAGTGTTATAAATAAGCTGTTTATGCCTGTAGAGAGCAATTCTGTTTTTCCTTATAGCTGCCCAATTTTTAGTGCACTGTTGTGGTTTAAGCCCAGCCGTAATTCATGGAGTTCATTCTCTCACTCCCCCCTCTTTCTTCCCCCCCCCTCCCTCACCCGAGGGGATGGGGAGGAGAATCTAAAGAATGTAACTCCCACGGGTTGAGATAAGAACAGAACAGTAACTAAGGTATAACACAAATCACTGCTGCTTCATCCCAGCTTCCCCTCCTCCTTGGCTGAGCATGAGACTCAGAAAGTCCTTGGTCAGGATAAACATCTGAGCAGTAACTAAAAACATCAGTGTTATCAGCACTCTTCCCAGGGCAAAAGTCAAAACCACAGCACTGCACTACTAAGAAGGAGAAAAATGGCTGCCGCTGCTGAACCCAGGACATGCACAAAGTATGGTGAGAAAGTGAAGAGGAGTATACCATTACCTGCCCGTGGCCACCAACATAATATTAGCAAATGAACAAACAGATGAATTATTGTGATGGGAAAAGGATATTTGCCTTCCTAAACTGAAAAGTGATCTGGGAAGATGGCAATTTCTGGATGAATGAAAGTAGACAACCAGACTGTTGCATTATCCATGCTCTGAGCTGAGCAAACAAGAGGGCCGGCCTGAAAGCCATATTGATACATGAACATATTTCTATGCATAAAGTCATTTGCTCAAGAGATCATGTGGCTTAACTGCTATTCTCAATCAACATGTAATCTGTTTTTTTTTATATCAGAATTCAGAAAATAAAACCACAGAATCTGGGCTATGGCTCTGAGCTCCTCTGAGAGCTTTGTTCTCCATATTTTGGCTGAAATTCAGTTAAAAATTCACCCTGCTTGGATGCACTGGCTCTGCCTTTCAAAGACTGCTGTGATTTTACAGATCAGGGAACTGGGAACAGAAAGAGGAAAAGTTACATTTTTACTAAGATATCAAAGAGGCTTGAAGCCAAGGCACAACTCTTAACCACACCAAAAACACCACTAAGAAGAAATAGTCAACAATTACCTTGTTGCATGTGAAACAAATTGCTAACTATTTGACTGGAAAAAAACAAATGTAAGCTCATGGACAAATTAGTAGTGAAGTCTATTAAAACCCTCACATCAAACCTTTTCTTCTTTCCCATATGTTAATCAATCACACGTGACTCTCAGTTCCCTCGTACAAGCCTTGCTTGTCTGCCTGCAAATAGGAAAGAGCTTCAAAGCTCAGATTGCTGTTGTGAATATCCATCTATGTTGATAAAAGGCACTCCTCTCTTCTTTTTCAGGTCAGAGGCAAAATGATGTTGACTTGCTTTGATTTTTTTAGTCTAGACTGTGCTAGCAGCAACCTGAAATTAATTGATTTTCCTGCTCAAAGGTTTACTTATACCCTATTAAAGAGCTCAACATTGTGCCCCATCTTGTCAGTAACGACTGCTCTGCCTGTCCGCTTTCATCCTTGCCTGGCACGCACAGCTGTCACTGGGGCAGGTGGATTGTGTTCTCTGTTGGGAGAAGAGATTTTTCTGTAGTGATCACAGAACACCATCTGGGCACCCTTGCGAATAGCTTGAATCTTGATATATTTTTTCTAAACATTATACAAACACCCACCTGTAAATCATCATACCCCTGCAATGGCTTGGTCAGTTTACCTGGTGCTTACAGAAAACCCTCGCTGATCCTGTGAATCAGTAAGGAAAGGTGTAGAGATGGAGGTGCTTGCCAAGAAGAGTGATCTCAAACAGCCTCCTCAGGGAATTGCTGATTGTTCCCATGGCTATGGTTTTATTTGACTTGTGACAACAAAGAATGTGTCGTACTAATATACATATTTAGTAAGACAAAGCCATTCATTTAGGGACTGTAGTGATAGGACAAGGGGTATCTGGTTAAAACTTATACAAGGGAAGTTTAGGTTGCATATAAGGAGGAAGGTTTTTACTGTAAGGCACTGGAATGGGTTGCCCAGGGAAACTGTGAATGCTCCATCCCTGGTGGTGTTCAAGGCCAGGTAGGACAGAGCCTTTGGTGACATGGTTTAGTATGAGGTGTCCCTGCCTATGACAGGGGGTTGGAACTAGATGATCTTATGGTCCTTTCCAACCCTAACTATTCTATGATTCTGTGATTCTCTGAGTTCTGGAATGATCCAAGACAGGTTCCTAAAAAAAAAAATCACTGACACTGTTTACTTACCTCCAATGTTAGAAACAGGTTAAGTCCTATTTCTGACCTTGCAGGCACTAACAGAGTTTGTGAGAGCTAAGAAAAAAAATTAATAACAAGAAAGACTCAGGTCTTTGGAGCAGAAATCTTCTGGGATCTGTAAGCTCACTCGAATACTCCACACTGCCAGCAGCTCATAGCTAACACATGGACCTTCTGTCAGCATCACTAGCATCATCCCAGATTTTGTACCTTAAATGACTGCCTGGTGTATTTTGTAAAGATTGATCTTTTTCTTCTGCCTTTAAACCTGCCCAAAACTGGGAATCAGCCCTAATGTTTATATGCTTCACAATGTTAAATGCCAACTAGAAGTAGCTACTTTGCTTGACCCTCTGAACAAGCTCTCCTTAAACTTCATGCCGTCTCAGCCTGAGGACTTCTAATGATGTTAAGTACCTGTCATGGTTTAATGACAGTACTACAGCTCACTTAAAGGCTGTAAATATATTTCTTTTTTTTTTAATTGCCTCTTACCCTGAAGCTAAAAGCTGGAAAAGACAAGAGTGCTTCACTCTTTCTAAGGCCAGAGAGGCTTTTGTGGATATTTAAATTTCCCCCTTACTAATCTCCTTTCCAAGAGATACAATCCAAATCATATGATTCTCACGTGGATCTTTCAAACATGGCTACTAGCCAGTGAGTCTGACAGCCTAATTACCTATAAGATATAATTACATGGAACTTAATGCAGAGATCCAGCTGCATCCTGCTCTTAATAGGACTTTTTCAGTCTTCATTTAGTGTCTCAGAAACTTTCTGGCATTACCTGAAATACCTGTTTCTCATTTTAGCAATGAGCATACACAGATGTCTCAGAAGTCAGTATCCTCCAAGATCTATTTGTTCCCTCATATAAGACATTGTAGAGAGGATAGAGAGGATGTCTGGAGGTCTTAGACATGCTCCGGTAATAAGTCAGTAGTAGAGAGTAATCTCAGCCTGTATTAGGCAATCTGACTCAGCCTGAATCAGGCAAGGAAAAAGACTCCAACTGTGGTTTCATTGGTCTCAGTCAGCATCTTGGTTCTTTCTCTACACCCATTCACCCTGGTTTGGGTCAGGCTGTTCTCTGCACAGCCTGAGCTATGGACAGCCTTTGCAGTGCAGATGGCTATTACCTCAGATGTTCTGTTGATAAGGCAGGTTTTGAACACCAAATTGCATGTTAATGCCAGCTAATGAATGTTCTCTTTACAGGCAAAGCAAACCCTTTCCTTCTATACTAAGTAGAGAACAGTAGGAGGTAGTCTTTCAGGTATTAAACTGCCAGGGAGCATCAGCAAAAATCAGCCTGAGGTACAGCCACAGAATCTTAAATTACTGTTAGTGGGCTTTTCCTTATCCCACAGGAGCTCACTTTTCTTTCCTGACCAATGCATTTTCTTCCCAGGAGAGCAGGGGCTGCACCAGCTGCTCCTGGGGAGCAGTAATTACCATCTGCAGAGCAAGGGACAGAAGCATGAGGCACTTCAAACACAGCAGAGCTTCTGCTGAGCACACTTCAGACAAAACCATCCTAACAGGTTCCTCCACGTTGCAGCATGAGCCCAAAGAATAGTTGGGAGATGCTGAAGCAGCTCTGGCCCCTGGTTTGCTCTGTATGGAGGGAAAAGTTTGGGCTTAAATCACTGACCTTGCAGAGATCTGTCTGTAGCTAGCTGAGTTCAGACTCAGCCTCTGTTAATAACTGCTTATGGGAATGTCTCAGGACAAATCACACTTCTGACTTCGCTGGGGTTAAAAAAGCAGGAAGGAAAGCGTGGCCATGCTTCTCTTTCTGTTTTTTAGGGCTGTTTGTTTTTTTTTTTTTTTTTCTGAAACAATGACTGCTGACTCTCAACAGCTTTTTGTTTTATGAAGGCAGATGGATAACCACAAAGACAGTGAAATCTTTGTACGTGTTTTGAGCCATGTAAGAGGCAACTGCTGTCATGTGTAACCCCAGCAGAGCAGAAATGGAAAGGTTTCCCCCAGGCAGAGAAGATAAATGTGTACGATGTTCACTTCACATTTAAAGCTGCAGTGAGTACGTGACTTTATGTACTGAGGGGAAAGTTGCAGCTGTTTTGCTTGACATACATTCATATAGTAGGAAACTGAAAGTGTACAGAACAAATCTGTTGTTTGCATTTCCAAAAAAATTGCTCATTAAGAGCCTGAGCCCAAACATGCTTGGGTCAGTAGAAAGACTCTGACCCTTTTCAGTGAGTTTTGGTTTGAGTCCTAGACCTGTTCCCCTAGTTTGGGACATATTTTCCAGAGGCAAGGGTAACATTTAAGGGTACTCAAGCAAGCAGTAATGGTAATAGTGAGGGTATCACCTACAAGGGTGGAAAACTGCTGTTCAGAGGAGGTCTTAAAAAAAACCCAGCCCAACCCAACAACAACATACACAGCTAACAGCAGACTCAACACTTTCTTCCCTCTGAGCATCAACTTAAACCCACCAAAAGCTGATCAGGTTTGGTTTCCTCAGCTGGAGATTTTTGTAGGCCTGTGCTAATATAAAAATCTGGAGAGTGAAAGGCTCTAGAAAATTTCCTGACTGCCCAGACAAATTCTGAGGCTCCCAATTACTAAAGCTGCACCTCCTGGTGGCTTGGAAGGGTCAGCTCTTCTGTGTCACTTGGAGGCAAAATGTTTGCATGTTGGCCACTGCTTACTAAGAATGATACTTCCTCCTTTATGACTAGATTACTTGACCTAATTTTTGGCAATGGTTGCAAAACACCTAATTAGGTCTTTACTCCAGGTTTCCTGTACTCTTCCATGGAAGGATGCAAGCCCCAGACAGCCTGCCCATGGGTCTTGGGAGAGTGTCCTGTCCTTCCTTCGGAAGGCTCTTGGGAAAGGGAGCTTCAGGACTTGATCTTCATGCAGTCATGTTGATGGGATTTTGTGGGTATAGATAATGGAAACACTGTTATGTATATTTGAATGCCAGAATCACTTCTGGTTTCCAAAATCCCTGAGCAACACTTCATAGGTGGATCGAACTGGGAGACCTACTTTTACTTTGCAAAGAATTGTCAGGCTTCAGAGATCACAAAATCATAGAATGATTTAGTTTGGAAAAGACCCTGAAGGTCATTGAATCTAACCATTAAACTAACAGTGTAAAGTCCACCACTAAATCACATCCCTACGTGCCACATCAACACACCTTTTAAATACCTCCAGGGATGGTGACTCAAGCACTTCCCTGGGCAGCCTGTTCCAAGGCTTGACAACACTTTCACTGAAGAATTTTTTTCCTAGTAACCAATTTAAATTTCCCCTGGTGCTACTTAAGGCCTCTTGTCCTATTGCTGTTACCTGGGAGAAGAGACCAAAACCCATCTTGTTACAACCTCTTATTAGGTAGTTGTAGAGAGTGACAAGGTGTCCCCTGAGCCTCCTTCTCTCCAGGCTGAACAACCTGAGTTCCCTCAGCTGTTCCTCAAAGGACTTGTGCTCCAGACCCTCCACCAGTTTTGTTGCCCTCCTTTGGACACACTCTGGCACCTCAATATCTTCCTTCCAGTACCCACCAATGCTGAGTACAGTGGGCTGATCACTTCCCTGTCCTGCTGGCCACACTATTGCTGATACAGGCCAGGATGCTGTTGGCCTTCTTGGCCACCTGGGAACAAGCTGGCTCGCCTTCGTCAAGCTCTTGACCAATACACCCAGGTCCTTTTCTGCCAGGCAGCTTTCCAGCCACTCTTCCCCAGTCCTGTAGTGTTGCAAAGGATTGTCATGACCTAAGTGCAGGAATGACTCTCCTGTTGCCTAAAGTAACTTCACATCACTTCTGTCCTTAGCAGCTTCAGTGAAACCTTGACTTCTGCCTTGTGTCAGGACAAGGAGAGTCATGTACTGGGTGCACTTCTCAGTTGCTGCAAGAGCAAATTGAATTCAGTACTCCTGGCCTTCCTTGCAAGGATGCGTAAGCAACTTGGCTTTCAGGAACCCTTTACTCCTGTTCAACTTGCTTTACTTGGTGCCAAGTTATACAGATGTTCCCTGTCGTCTTAGAGGTCAAATGACACAAGGTAAATAGCCAGATAAGCAACACAGCTGATCTAAAGTGGTATTTCATTAAGAAATTATATCATATCTGGTCTGAAGCAGGTTTCTCTGTGAGTAGGGTTCATACATGGCAGAGGTGAGTCAAAGACCTCCAGAACTACTATGTATAAAACAGTTCTGATCAAAGAGCCAAATTGCTTCAAGCTGGTTGCAAGTATCACTATTGGGATGGTCCCCACTGCTCCCTCAGCCACACCAGCTGTTGAGTAAGACATGTGTTCCTTGCCTGGGTCACTCACAGATTGTCCTCAGAGGGCCACATCTCAACACAGCTGCCTTGTGGGCTCTAGCACAAGGGGTTATTTGTACCAGTTTTCAACAAAAAAACTTTCTTGCTGACAAATGCCACTACTTGGGAAGTGAAGGATCATGCTCTTCCCATGTCTCCCTTTACTTCTGAGGTAGGGCCCTCCTGCCATCAGTTCTGTCCATGCATGGAAGGAAGTGATCTCTGAGCAGGTTTAATGAGGAAAGGCTATTTTCTGCCTCCCACTGTTTTCTGTGTGCAATATAGGTCCTGCTGCTATAACTTCAGCCTAAGCTACATTTTATGACAGCTATAGCTTTCTCCAGATCTTGCAGGGATGAAAGGTGGAAGCCAGTGTGAAGGACCTGAGTGTCCTTCCCCAGCCCTGCACTGTCACAGACACACCAGTACTCACTTTCACTCCAGTCCATACATAAGTGACATCTGCTGCAGCACGAATTGTCCTGCAAAACCTTAACAGGAACCTCCTCCTCCTCCTTGAAAGGAACTGTAGCAAATCAGCACACCTGCCTGAGAACTCTTCCATGAGTTTGGAGATTTATTTTGGTTTCACACTGCTGCTGGTGTACATGTTAACCAGTTTCTCTTTCCTCTGCTACTAGACATGGGATGCTCATTATCTACTTCAGGAGATTCAGCTTGACAAAACCATACACCTCTCTGGCTTTGAAACTAAGAAATATTCAACAGATGACGTTGCAGACTTATAACCAGTATTTTAGAAGTCAGAGCAATAGGAACAACAATATATTTATATAGAGATCTCACTTGACTGAATTTCTTGTGTAATGTGGAGAAACAGGGGCAAGCCTGGCAATGACAAACATGCCCCCAATAATTTCTGTAGAAACTCTCAGTGGCTGAGAGACAAAATCAGCTCCCTCCTTGAAAACTGTCTGGCAGACCATTTTACAGGGGAATTGATCAATACAAGTGGTCAATGTCTACTTTTATTGAATTTTAAACAAATAAGAGCAAAAGAGAAATGGGATAATTTTGTCAAACTTCTTTTTTAATAAATAAGAACACATATTTCAATCCATTTGAATGAAAACAACTTTGGTTCATCAAAATATTTTTCAAAACCACGTTTCCATAATTTGATCAGCTTTCTTAATAACTGTGTTGATAACCATTTATACCAGCATCAACTGGTATGTTTATAGCCATCCGAATCACAGGCTACTCATGTTTTCAACATGCTGACTGAATCTATTGATGATTTGTTAACCCTTTATAAATAGCAGGAACGAGCAGTTGATGTCATCTACCTGGACTTGTGCAAAGCGTTTGACACTGTCCTACATGACATCCTTGTCTCTAAGTTGGAGAGTCATCAATTTGATAGGTGGACCACTCAGTGGATAAAGAACTGGTTGG
>JASSUY010029541.1:0-33186 GCA_032466535.1 Forpus xanthops
CCCCCCCCCCCCCCCCCCCCCCCGTATTTTCAGAGGTATGGGCTTCCAGGGTGTCAGAATTAAGGATTGGTTTAGAAATAACTCCTTAATACAAAAACCACAAGACAGAAATTGTGAAATTTGTTGTTTCTTTAAGAGTACATACCAACTTTGCATCACGCTTTTGTGTCAACTGGAAATCTGGTGGTGTTGTCCAGTGTGAGATACAACTGTGCTTATAGCATGATGCAGATCTGAAGCTTGTCATGATGAAAATACACAGGAGATATATGTGCAGTATAAATCACAAGGTAGAAAGGAAAGCTTTTCTAATACATAATGTTTGAGTTCAAGTTTTTGTTTTAAATATCTGTAGGAATCTGTGGCTTTAACTACACTGTTCTAAGTTTATTATGTTCAATGTCAGATGTTTTAAAGAGCCATGCAGCACTTTGGGAAGTTGCTGCTTCTGTCAGAAATGAACTCCTTTCCCACCAGGTGTGGTACGTTGTTACAAGCACTCAAGCCTTAAAACTGCAAGGTGCCTGCCATCTCTGGTTTGAGCTTTGTTATGCTGACCAACAGTGAAAATGTGATTCCTTTTGGTGAGTTAAATTCAGCTACATCCAAGATCAAAACAAAGCAAGAGATGTGGTCCAGTGCTTGTCAGTAGAGCGTGACTTCCCATTCTACCTGCATCGAACTCACTAAAATTTCAGATGGGACTGGATTTTGATAGAGCAGGCAATAGTTTGTGTCATTTTTCTTGGGAGTATATGTGTTAAATTGAGCATTCAGCAGGCTTGGTAGTTACCTGGTGTTTCTTTTTTAAGGGAAAATGCCTTAAAGGAAGCTGAAGGAGCAGATAGATCTGCTGCTTATGTCAATCTGTTGCTGTTGCACAGCACCAAATTTTAGGATGTGTGATATTGTAATTCATACACTCACTTGCTTTTAGAGGAGCAGAGTTACAGCTGGATGAGCTGGCTTGTTGTGCTGGGTAAATGGGTGATTTGCTGCTCTTTATTTCCTGCGAGCTCACAGCACTGACTGGACTCATGTAATGGCAGGTGATGAATGCAGAGGATTAAAGACTATCCCTACCCTGTAAGGTCTGAGACAACTCACAAGCTGTGATTGCCTCCAATTTAGCAAGTCCAACTGTTGTCAGGTGTCTCAGTCCAGTCTTAACCTTCTCCCCATGCTGGGCTGCAGCAGCAGCGTCAAATATTGCACTGCCTGTTTCTTCAGGGAGGGAAAATACAGTCATTGTAGGAGGAAAGGGCAATAGACTGGAAGTGACTACATGACAGCACTTGTCATATCCGACAGGCTGAAAATGGAAGTATTCTTGCTAAGCATTCTTCCGGCCAAGCTGAACTAATACTGGACCCATACATTAAACGTGAGTGTGTGCAGCCAGTTTTACAGATCAGCAAAGATTTTATCAGGGATTTCCAAAGAATCCTAATGGGGTAGGGCAGCCGGCTTCCCAAATATGCCTGCCCCCTCTTTTCCTCCCATGTATTGGGAAGGCATGTGAAATAAATACTGCAGCAACTTGGGCTCTGGGCCTGTGTGCAGGGAGGAGAGCAAGGGAGCAGTGCACTTTACGTTGGCAGTCTTTCAAGTGGTTGAGGTTTGTGGCTTCCTAGATATCTTCTGGTAGAGCCACAGAAACTGCTGACTCCTGGGTAGCAGTGTGAGATCCAGGCAAGTACTGCTTGACTCCTTCAGCAGTAAAGAGGCACCTAGATAATTGCAGGTCTCTGGCCAGGAAACATTGCTTATGTGGAAAGAAATGGATCAGAGCCAGCTGCGAGAAGGATTGGTGCATTGGTCTGTGTGGTTCCGGAGGATGAGGCCTGTATCAAGTTGAGATCACAGCCATCAGATACTTTTGAAAAGGCATCTTTGTGTTGGTCTGGCCATCCCACATTCCCGAGCGTGGCACCAGCTATAGCAAGAGAGCTGTATGTACACAAGTGCCTGAGCCAGGTGGGTTCTATGGACACTTATCCCAAAGATACCATGATGGAAAGGCAGGGCTAAGACCTGTTGGAGCTATTACCCCAAGGGCAGTGGAATAAAACTGAAACATGTGCTTAATTCATGTACTACAGTGCTGCTATGGACTGAGCCTGAGACAGTCAGATTTGGACTCATCCAGTGCATGTAAATGTCAGCCTCGGTAAGTACCAAGAAAGTTGTCTGAACTTCGTGGAGTCAGCAGGATAGCTGGACACCTCTGAGAGGTGATTCATCTCCTAAGATTGGTATCTAAGGAAGCTGGAATGAATCACTCTCTTGAGGCACCCATCAAAAAGGAGAGGCAATTGTTTGTGTAGGAGATAAATACAAGCAATTTGATACTGAGTTGTATGTCAGTGTGCTGATTGTTTTTACACTTGGATCTTAGGAGACCCATAAACCAGCCTGGATTTATTGCAGTGTTTCTTGAAAGTAAAAGCTATATCATAATTAGGTAATAATGAGATTCATATAAGAGATTTCTGGAGTGTCCTGGGTCTAAACTCCTTTCACAATAACTTCATTTCAAAGCAGCCTCACTGCTTTCATTGAAGCTGCTCTTGATATACTGCAGTGTAAGTAAAAAAGAGAGTTCAGTTCAGGATGTCTGATTCTTTTTGGAAGTGTCACTAACTTATAGCAATGACAGGATTCATCAAATTATTATTATTTTTAATAGAGATTCATAAGTTTTTACTTGGAGTAAAGTGTGTAAATTGTGAAACTGTTGAAGGTGCATCTGGTATAACTCTGTACAAAGTTTGTACGGAGGTTTTCTTTAATGAGATGGTGTGCAGCTTTGAAGCAAACTATTTGTGTTTATCTATTGCTTAGTCAGTGCTGAAGTGGTGAAAAGCTGGTCTGATCCCAGGCCAATTAATCCTACAATTGGTTTGAGTTGGTGTTGGGTTAGGTATATTTTGGTGAAAAGAAAGTCATGTAGAACTGTTGCAGCAAAAGAGGCTAATTTGGAAGTTGTTATTGAGGTGCTGTCATAGGGATTGTTTATGTAAGCAAAAGCTTAAAATAAAATCTTTGCTTCAGGGCTGCAATAAGGGGACAAATGTAAGATCCTCAGGGTTGTTCCTTCAGACAGGTATGCATTGGCTTCACTTGGATAAAAAAGCATCTGACAGTCCAGCTGCCTTCTCACAAAGCAGTCTGGCGTGGAAGTATACCCACAGAGGCTGAGCCAAAGCTCACTGAAATCACTTGGTGAGCCAAAGCTCACTAAAACCACTTGATCTTCCCAAGAACTGCATCAAGGGCTGGATCAGTCCCCCTGCCCTCTTCTTCCTCTGCAGTGATGAAGCTACTTGGCTTGCCTTTCTCCAGCAGCAGTTAACCAGAAAGTTGTGCTCTGAGATGTTCATGGTGTAGAAGGATCTTATACTCTTTGACACAACTATTTGTATGTTTGTATGCATGGTCCTGCCCTTCCCAGACTTCGTTATGGATAGGGTCTGGATGGGTAGGGAAGGAGCAATAAGCAGGGACCCTTTGCATGTGAAAATTTCTATGCTGAAGGAGATGTTCGTACCCTTACCATGGATCAGTGTTTTCTAGCTCCAGATTTGTCACAGCTAAGTATGAGATTTTGACATAATGTTTGTTTTCCGAGGCAAATGGAGTTGCCAGCAATGTTTTTTGACATCAGAATTGAGTCCAAAATACTCCACTCCAAATGGATGTTTTAAATCTTTTTTTCTGTAGATCAATAGATTGGTTTATGTAGATGTTACAGAAGTTTTGATTTCAACATGTAAAAATCATTCTTCATTTGCAGCACTTTCTTCTGTATTCTTTCAAGCTCCAAATATGTTACGTCACGCTCAGTAACTTCAAAAGATATGTAGCCGTTATGTTTCAAAATACATACTGTTGCTGCCAGTTCCACTACAGATGTCAAATAAACATTTTTTCCAGGATCTCTTCAGACACCCCATGCTGGTGCTTGTGTATTATCTTTGGTGTCAAATCAATGGAATTCCTTGTCAGTGCTTCAGCAGAGGCAGCGATAAATTTGAGTTACATTGAAATGGTAATAGAAAAATCTTCTTGGATTAAAGTAGGGAGAAATACAAAAAAGCTGAGGAAAAGGAAAAATTCCATGCTTTTAATTATACTTTCAGTAAAATGTAGATGGATGAACAAGTGGAACAAAGATTTGAAGAAAGGTTCAGGTTTTTTAATAATCGTGTTTTGGGGAAGGGTCTTGATCCAGAGCAACACAAAGAGGAGCCATTTGCTTCAGTAAGAAACAAATTGGGAAGTCCTCCAGGGACACCTGGCCACAACACTCATGCGTCAGGGCTTCCCAGAACGCAGTCTGCAGCTTGCCTATGGCCACTGAAGCTTTTATATGTTCCCTGAAAAGGTCTTTTTTCATTTGTGTTTTAATGGTTGCAGCTGTCAAACATAATGGATGTTGCATGCTGAATTACGTTTTGTGCTGCAACTCCCGTTTGGAGGTTTTACAACACAGCACTGGATGCAGACCATGCACGTCGTCTTCCCTGGTTTCCGTGGAAAGCATCCATCTCAGAGCAGGTTCTTCATAAGAACATGTAGCTGATGTGCAAAAAGATGCATTTTCAGACTTGCAAGTGTACATCAGGTTTGAATGCCGAAGCCAAGCATCAAGCATATGGCAATTAAAATGGGAATCCTGGTGTCAGTGATTAGCAGCTACCTGTGGGGATCTGAGGAGATGAGAATCAGCCACAGGATGAATATATGTCTTGAGTGACTTATTTAGCAACTATTTCTCACTTCCCTTACATGCAAAAGGTGAATAATCATATATGTTTATATTTACCCATATGACATGGCTTTACTGAGCATCAAGGGAAGCTCCTTGACTCTTCAATATGTGTGTGTTAAATCTCAGCATTATCACTATTGAGATGTGAGGGTGGTCTTTCCCAGATGTTGAATGGTGTAACATGGAGAGAGTGTGGCACTGCCGTTGCAGTGTCTGTTCTGATTCGGAGTGCAGTGCATTGGTGATGGTTACAAGACAGTACCTAAGCACAATGCATGACTAGCATGCACAGGGGAGATTTTTTTTTTTATTAACTTGGATTTCCTCCTCTGAAAATTAGGCAGGAACTACTCATCTGCTAATGAGTAATTAAGTGCCAGGTTGTAGAGTCCACTTATGAGGCACAAAGTTAGTTATAGGATGTAAAATCTATTTACTAACTTTGCTACCTCTCTGTTCACTTTATTGCAAGGATATGAGGGCACATTGAAGTTCTTGAGATTTCTGCTTGTAAGTTAAGTTGCTGTCTGCTGATTTGTAGTGAATGCCTGTGTACATACATTGATGGGATAATTGGTAGAAATTGCTGACGGATGTCACTGTTAAACCACAACAAAAATATCTGCTTCTTTTGCTTTCTGCTCTTGACAATAGTTAATCATTATACAAGAGAAATGCTGTACACCATCACTGAGTCATTTGTTTCTCATGAAAATTTGAACATTTTTTTTTTTTTTCCTTAGGACAAAAAAAAAATGTTGTAACCTTCTCATCCCCTTCAAACATAAAAAACTTTCAGAACAAGAAAATAATAAATGAGCAAGGCATATGTGCGTAACTGTTAATGCACAGAGACCATTACAGTGTCTCGGAGACGTGCTTAAATGGAGAACATCATCTCCAAATGCATGAGACACAGTGAAATGATTTCTCTTCAGTGAACAAGAGATACTTATTCCTTGAACTTGTGTAGCATGCTGCTTGCAAAGACACTGTCCCTACTGCTTGTTTGCTTGGTTTTATTAAATGTAATTATGGTTTCATGTCCTGAGTAAAGCTGCTGGTTCTGAACTCATTAAAAGTTGGGGAGAGTTTGCTCTTCAGTTTTAACTTCCCACTTCATCTGTTATCTTCAGGTATGTCAATGTGTACCCAGACAGCTTGGCTGATTGTACAGGCTTGCTGTGGGTTTACATCGGTATAATGGTGCAGGATGGGCAGGATTTAATTTTATAGGCAGTGTCTGTAGCTGAAATAAAATAAGCTTATGGACCTAACTCACTGTTGGATTGATGGTGTTGTATAGCCCTGCCTCCCAGTTGTGTGCTACCAGTAGCAAACAATCCAATTAAAGCTATGGCTAATTCAACCTAATGAGGTTTTATCCTTGTAAAATGAACAGAATAAGCTCTCTTCACTTCTACCAATAGCAGTGCAACTCAGTCTCCTTTCCTGTAAGGCCATGTGAATTTGATATTTCCCTGGCCACAAAATTCACATTATCTTCTCCTTACTGACCAGAATTTCATTGCAAAAGTCTCCAGCCCTCACAATCATAAACTGGTATCAAGATGAGCACGTGCACAGGCTGATGGAAGCTTGCTGTGATGCACAAGCGAGTCCATCATCGCCATGGATGCTCACTCTAAAAGATAGCGTTATAGTGTAGAGGAAATGTAAATTTTTTCACCAGGGCCCAATTTAGCAGGAACATTCAATTGACGTACTTGCCACATAACACCAGACTGGCTTCTACCTCCACCCATCTGTCAAAACCCAGGCATTGTTTCTGCAGCAGTGGTACAAAGACATCATTTTGTCAGAGCAAAAACAATGACACATTGAGAGCTGAGATTTTGAGGACACGGTAAAATAAGCGTATTTTCATACTGATTTAGTGAAAGGTACATTGCAGATGCCTTGACTGATTTTTTTGGAAAAGGTTGTCTGTCTCCTGACTGCTGTGGTAGCCACAGGTGACCATTGCTCTGCAGGGCTGTGGGAACATAATATGAAGAAATTGTCCAGCTCATTTGCATCACCTCTTTAACCATCAATTTAGTGTGTAATCAAAAATAGACTATGTATCTTTGTGCATACCAGCAAGCCAAGTGTTGGTATCTCTAAATAATCCAACACTTTGTGTTGGTAATCCAGTGTCATGAATGCATGGATGGCTTTTAAAAGGGAATTCAGTTGCCTATTTGAGAGGTTCTGGATTTCCATCAGGGCAGCTGGTTAAAAAAGAAATGAAAAATCAAACAATCCATTTTTGGTAACAAGTTTGAGACCAGAAGAGTTGTTACAAATGAAATGTCTTTCTTTATTGTATTCCAAGCACTGCTGTCATGTGCATAATGTCATATACATGAAGATAATCCGAAAAGACTACTTTTTGAGCCTCAGAGCATAATTCCTTTTCTCCAAGCCCCTTGCAAATTAAGAAAATTATTTTTTTCTACCCAAGGTGAGGATGTATTTTCTCACTGTATGAGCTGCATGTGGAAATCTGTATATAAATGAAAAGCCACAAGTCATGTACAGCATCATTCAGTGGGGCAAGAGAGCTGCACATAGTTTACAGATGGATGGTGAAAATGGTTGTCAGGACAAGTTATGTGCTGCTGCTTCCTGGTTTGAATGGATGCAGCAGCAGCAGCTCATGATGGTCACCTCTTCCTGCAGCTGGGACTCAGAACGGTGTTCAAGAGTGTGAAAAGGCATGGATTTCAGTGATATTAATCATATGGTTTAGGTTAGTCACAAGTACAATTACCTTGCTAAACTGAAGAACACTTATGCATTATAAGTATGTAATAATTAGTGCAAGACGTGGATAGACTTTGTTTGAAACATGTGAAAAGCTATGAGTTCCCCTTGCTAGTTTCCCTTTGGTCTCCATGTACAGAGAAATGGCCTTACTTCTTATGCTATAAAGCATCTACATTTGCAGGCCAAGGAAAAGGATTTACTGAAATGGGATAATGAACTAAAAATAATCTTAAGAAATAGGAAAGAGTAGGGATTTGTTTTTACTGATTAACTAAAAGTCATCCAGATGGATTTGACTCATTAAGATGTGCTTGATATAATCATGTGGTCCTTTCCAGTTCTCCCTTTCCTCCTTCATTTCTTTATCAATCAATTATAGCTTTGAAGTGATGAAGGAGCACATCTAGCAGCAAGATCTGTGAGTCTGGCAATGTTTTTCCTATTTGTCTGTGTTTTCTCAATCTCTTTGAGTAGCATTCCCTTAAAATATCAAATGATGCCCAAAATGTTGATTTATTCTCAGCGTGTGACTCATCTCTGCTAAAACCACAAACTGTGTTCATGCTTAGCATTGGTTGCGTCAGTCTACAGAAACTGGATGAGTATTCTGTGCACAGTGAGTTGCAGGTACTGTGTAACCTCTTAGATCAAGTGGCCAGGTTAAAAGAAGATCAGGTAAAATAGGTTTAAAGTCCCACCCAGTTTAAACTTCTGTGCTCAGGATGGTTGTGATGGGGCTCATGTTGGACATGGTGCTGAGCAACCTTATCTAGTTGAAGGTGTCTGTGCTCATTGCAGGAGGGTTGGACTAGATGGCCTTTTAAGATCCCTTCCAACCCAAGCCATTCAATGATTCTGTGATTTTGTCATTCCCTTTATATTCATAGGGAGATGCAGGTAGTCCCAAGGCACTGTTTTTCTTATTCTAAGGTTGACATCTAAAATTAGCTAGAGAAATCTAGCCCAAGCTGCACCACTCCTTTGCTCTGGTACCTTTTAGTGCATAGTGTCATGGGGCAAGCTGTTACGGCACCATGCTGTTTTCTTCACTAGAGAAGACATGGTCTCACTGATTAAGACTGTGAGGTCTCCATAAGAGTGTGGAGTTTATGTAGGGGTATGGAAGTTCAGTGAAAAATGCTGCTCTTGATACCTCTAAATTTGGAGGGTCTATAGTTGGATCCCTTCTTGGTAGCTGATAATTGCTCTGTGAGACAAAGAACTGGAGTTAAATGGTTCTGCCTTCCTTTTGTCTCATGTGGGATAGCATTGCACACATGCAAAGATTCATTGCTCTACTGTGTAAATGGTGGTTTGTTTTCCTTGTGGCTGCTATCCGCTTTGGTTAAGTTAGTGCAGCATGTATCTATTCACCTTCCCTGTCAAAATATAGCCTTAAAATATGTTCAGATTCAGTAGTATTAGATGGCCCAGGCTTTCTAGCTGTAACAATGAAATATTGATAAATTGCTGTGCTATGATTGCTTTGAAGTATATGGGAAGATATCAGTAAATCAAGCAGTGACTTTTGATTAAATGCAATCTCTGGAATCACAATTTAGGTTTCAACTCCTGGGTTTCTCAATGTACAGGAAAAGATTGATGCTGCTTTGTTGTACCAGATATAAATAACTTGGAGCTCTTTTTGCATGTGAGGAAAAATAGATTTCCTTGAAATTTTGGTTGCAGATATCTACTGTACTTCTGCTGAGCGTAAAATGAACCTTGGTCTTGTTCTAAATTGTATCTGAATTGAGATGTAGCATGTGTGCTTCAGCTAAATGAAACCTCTTTAAATGATACATATCAAGTGGGCAGTGATTTGGCCAAGGCACCTTGGTGGCTGCTTCTCCAAGGACAAGTGGTCAGCAAATGCTTTCTGAAAATAAAACTTCTATAAGTCGGGGCCTTTTTGGATATTTAGCTTCAGATGTACTCATGGAGGCTGGGACTAACTTTCAGCTGTCAAAATAGGGTTGCTGTGCTGCTTCTGGCAGGGTGAGTGGCCAAGCGCTGCCATTTCTGATGTGCTTTTCAACCTCAAGAGTGGCTTGCGAGATGTTTGCAAAGTCTTATGAAGTAGGTAATGTTATCCTTGTTTGATAAATGGGAGAAGTAAAACTCAAAGTTGTGAAATGAGTGAAACAAAGTCATGGGGGGAGTTGTGTGACTGTTAGATTGATATAAAATGAATATGTGGAGGTGAATGAATTTTTAAAGGTCTGAAAATGTCCAGTAGGCTCTAAAAAGTTCTGTAAAGATTAATGCTCACCAAAAAATGGGGAGACAATACAGTGCTTAAATATCATAGAGGTCTTAATTTTTTGAAGTTGACTTCTGTGAGTCTACTGTCATAGTCCATGGGTTCTGTACTGCATTGATTGAATTTATAGGACTATGTGGCAAGGTGGAACCTAGACTTTGGTGTCCTACTTTTGTCACAGTTTCCTTTTGCTGGACAGAGGAGAGAGGAAAGAGTGTATTTGATCATCTCTAGGGGGTTAGCTGCTGGTTCAGTCACTTACCTATTTGAAGGGTAAAAAATGACCTTTTAGGATATAAATAGGCTGAGAAAAGATTTTTCTGTGTAATACCATATTCTGTGCATCTCTTCCTTTGTGATCTTTGTAGTTAGCCATGGTGAATCCAATAGCTTTAAGATCATTGAAGGTTACATGAAGCCTTAGCTTCCTCAGGTAAGAGAGTGTTGCCTCGATTCATGCAGTTTCTTGAATCTTGAATACAGTCCTTGCTTTAGAATGAACTTCTGTGGTGTTGTTTGGGTAGGAGTTATTTGCATTTGTAGTGTTCTGGAATGTGTCATGTTGCAATGAAGAATGTTGCCCTCTGAGATGTCTGCCAAATTTGTTGCAATATTTGGCACCTTACAAATGGTTTTTTGTCTACTTTTGTATTCTTTTAAATGTGAAATAGGTATGATTAGCATATTAAATCCTTCCAAGTCATGGCAAGGTTAGTGGTTGCTCTGGATATATGTGTATTCCATAAGTTCAGGTAAGATGGTCACCAGTTGAAGTAGCAGCTGCAAAAAAAACAGTGGGTAAACTCAACTGACGATGAATACACATTTATATTTACCAAAACGGCCTGTCATCATGACTTTCTGACTGAGAAGAGAACTCTCTTGTGCTGCTCATGTGTTGACTCACCTCTTACACGAACACCTTCAATAAGTTTGGGAGTTCATGCAAGATCACCCTGCACACTCTGCGGTATTCCAGCACTGCACTCTTTTCTGTTGTTTGCTGGTTCTTAATAAAGTCCTTCAGCTCTTATTCGTAAAATGTGGTGTCCTACTCCGTGGAAGATTTTTCATCTGATAGTGCTGGTAATTCTGGGACCTGGCTCTTCTCTGCTGCCTTGTGCCTCTATACAGCCTTCATGTGAAATGAAGCATCTTGGCGTGATCTGCATCTAGCAGCAGAAGAAAAAGCAACTTCTCTGAAGATGTGGAGATTCTGATATGGTGCACGTAAAGGCTTCAAACTTCAGTGGTTTAACAGAATTCCTTATCAAAAAGACTTATCAGTGACCATGTCTATATTCTATACAAGAGTCTCAAGGACCATTCTGGAAAGAGAAAACTCTTCTCTGGAGAGGCTCTCAGCACTGACTGTGCAGTAGTGCTTCCTCAGCCCTCCTTTCCACCCTAAGGGAGAATGGTGACCTCTTCTTTTGCCTGATTCAGTGTCAGTGCTCAGGAAGGGGCCCACGTGAGTACAAATTCCTTTGACTGTTCAGACCCTATGGATAGAGCTGTGGGGCTAAGGTTATACTGCAGCATAGGGCTCTTATTTCTTCAGCGAAAAGGCTGGTTTTCATGCAGCACCTTTTTTTTTTTTCTGTAAGGGGGGAGAGAGTTAAGTATTTATTTACTTGCTTATTTGCTTTATTCTGACTGGAGCTGAAACCTTGATTTCTGCAGCGTGCTTCCTTTCTCCCACTGAATCGTTTGTATGCATTTCACTGACAGAGCGTTTGAAAGCCCCGCTTTCCTCCAGGGAGTTTACAGCCAAACTGATGCAAACTCTTTCTTCTCAGGTGCCTCACGATCATCTGTCATCCAATGCAAGCCAGGAGGCAACTGCCCCAGCAGACACAGAGCCATGACTAGGCAGCTCTCCCCTCTATCTGTTGCTGAAGATTCTGCTGCTCCAATTCTTGAGCTGCAGAATCGAAGTCCCTCGGGAATCTGTCGGCACAGCAGAGTCGAGAGGCAGAGCAGATCAGGTAGGCATAACAGCCGCATTCCCAGCGTCACAGCATGCCTGAGAAAAGCCTCTTTTACCTGTCTTTTGAAAGATGGTACAGAGTCTGAGCATGTTGACGTTGATTTACAGTGCTGCAAACAGCAAAGCCACATGAAAGCCCTTCCTGTATTTGTGGGCAAACTGGGGTTAGGTGGGAAGGAAATGAAGGTGGGAGAAAACAACCTGAACCTCAGTAGGTACATGTAGTGTGTTATGATATCTGAGAAACCATAAGACCACTAGGCACAGAAGATCTTGAAAGGATAATTAACACAGTCACACAAATTAGTTTTTATTAAGTGGTTATGTTTCCTCAGCTTCAGCCTGGCCAGAGACCAGGGCTCTTAGAAGTCAGCCATGTTCCTTCTCAAAGATAATGGCAATCTCAGCTCACACCATGGACAGTCTGATGAAGAGGAAGAGAAGGAGCAACAGGTGGAAGGATATCTAGGGAAGACCATCACAGTTCAGATCATCGATCAGCTGCACATCAGGGCTTCTATCAGGAATATGTTACCTACTTTACTACAGAAGTTTAGCTCAACTGACCCTAGAGATATGGTGTATGCTGTCCTCTCCATGATATCCACCCATTACCCCAAGGAATGGGATGGAAGCAGTTAAAATATGCAGCCACATGCGCTTGTGTCTGCTGAATTGTACTGTTGAGAAAGAGACATTAAATGACTGAAATAATTTAACTATCAAAGTTATTTGGAAGACTACCTGTATAGATACTGTGAGCAAAAAGGGGAGGAAGAATGGGTTGGATCTCCCTTGCACACAGGAACTGCGGGAGATGAACCTTCCTCTTGTCATTTTATCACCAATGGCAGCAAGAGCCAACTATTTTCTTCTTGTGTTGTTAAATGGAGGGATCTCATACTTCAGGAGTACTCTTTTGATGGAAACCCTCAGAAAAATGTTGGAAGTGATTATTGCTGCAAGGAGTGGATGATGCAGCATCTTGCGGTAAAGATATCTGAAATAACTCTGTACATGCTGGCACTAGGGTACATCCAAAATCAGAATCTGTCTAAGAAGGGACTTTAGGCCACTTGACAAGAGTAGTGCTTTGACATCATACTCTTCTAAACATTTATTTTGCATTTATTAATTTCTCTTTTTATACTGATCTTCCCGTCTTGCTCAGGGAGGTCTAGATAGACCTGACCTGACAGGTAGGTAAACTAATATAAAAAATATCGTTTCTAGGATGTAGTTGGCAAATAGTGAAAAGAGTTCAGAAGGTAAACTGTAGTATTTGGTTTTCCTCATCTCATTCTTCTGAAAAATGAAAGCAAAATGCTTTTCTGTTACCATCCTGTCACAGAGACATCACAAGCAACAATTGTAGGTAAAAGGACCATGTAGGGATATTTCTGTTACTTGTCTTTCAACACAGTTTGTCATTGACCAGTGTTATCCTGATCTGTTACCTGCAATATCATTTGCTTTTTTTCCCTGTCATTTCATCTGTGTTGAGTTCTCAGGTTGTTTCTGTGCTCTTGACAGGGTAAGTCTGTTGGTTTGTTTTGGAACAAACAAAATGCAGACACCAAGGATTTCTTCTACCTTGCTAAATGTAAGAAGCTGTCTTCCACCACTTTGGCTGATCAGTTTGTTTTTCCTTATTAGCATATCATTCAGTCTCTGAACACAAGTGCTACTTTCTAGCTTTCTCCAGCCCCAGTTTCATGACTTGGAAATCCCTAAACCTATTTAGTATGAATTATGTGCCTACTTGCTGTGTGTCATTGAGTTCAAGCCCTGCAATTATTTTTGAAGACATTTCTTATATTGTCTTCTTTGACCAAAATTTAGGTGTGCGCATGCCTTGGATTTTGAAAGCAACTGTCAAGCCTCTATGTCACTTTGACTGGGGTTCTATCTGAATTTCACTTAAATTTAAATTTCTAGTATAGGAAGAGATAACTGCCTTCAGCGGGCTTAGATATATATGAGAATGAAATCAGCTATCTTCTCACCATACTATACTGGCATTATCATTACATTTAAAGGGCTCCTAGACAATATATTTGGTCTGAACACACAAGTATTTGCTAACTACATTACATGGATTGAATCCTACCAATTCATTAAGCACTTAAGAAAACTCTCCACTACATTTAATTAGGCTAAAACTTACATAGGTCTTTAAATCCAAGGTAGAACTTGCAAGAAATATATGTTCCTGTGCCTTTCCCTGGTGTTCAGACTTGGACTGTTAAATCCAAGGGAAATGCTAATGGTAGTGTCATGCATAGTAACAGCAATTACATAGTTATTTGGTAATTGGAAAATGAAAGCCTTGATACAGGTGCTTTAGTCTTTTATTGTTGTATGATTATTTTAGCTGTTAGCTGAAGACAGACTAATTGAATGGTAGTTTTGCTTATCAGGAAAACCTGCAAGTGGATTTTACGTAATATATATTTTTTAAGCCATTCTAATTTGCAAATAAAGTGTAATTTACCTTTTAATAGAGTATGTCAGTCACTATTAGTACCATTAAAATACCTATTTCATTTCTCAGCAGCCAAAGAGAATGCTAAAATGATGCTTGCCTTTTCAGACCAGTGTCAGCATGTTTTTAATAAACCTCCAATTTTGTTTAAATTCTTGATTCACCACTAAACAATGGTGACACTAAGTGTTGCTTATTTTTAGGAAAAAAATCCCACCATACAATTGCAATTACAAAAAGCTCCATGTCCTGGTTAGGAAAATTCTTGATTGCAGATATGCTCCCTGCGATGATTAATTGGTTTTTAGATGTAATGTTAATCTAGTGTAATGACTTTGAACCTTAGTTTGCCATTTCTTCATAGCTGTAGCAAGAACAGGAATATAAAAGAAAAGCAAACCCGAGTCTGAAAGGGTATGATTTTCACATTTAAGTTGAATGTAGAACAGCGTGTGCTCTTGCTGCAGTGGATCTATAGCTCCTCTAAACAATTATATTGTTTCTTATATATATCATATCATCTGTTGATGCAACTAATAGTTAATAGCTGCAGGTTGTGATTTTTAAAAGGAACTCCTCTTTATTCTATCAACTTACGTGATACAGATCTAGATGGTCTTTAGCATCCCTTCCAACCCAAACCGTTCTATGATTATGGTATGGTTTAATGGAATACATGGTTGGATCTCAGTGCTGCCACATGAGCTCATGGGGCAGCAGTGTTAGTGGTCTTCAGTACCCAATGCAGTTCAATTCATTGCTGGGACCTGTGAAATCAAAATAGGGTTCATGGGTTGCATCTCTGGAAGATGTGGCCAGAGAGCAAGTTACCAGTTAAGATTAAATTCTCTGCATTTCTGTTAAGGAAATTTGCAGATGATCTGCAGATTAGATCTGAAAAGTCCTGCTCTAAATAGGAAATGATAACTTTCCATTTCGTCCTTGTTTATGTGTATAGATTTATTTCTAGGCGTGCCAAGCTTCAGTCTTCACCAGTTTCCTTTTTTAACTTTGAAAATGTAAATATATCAACTTTCTTCGCTTGGGCATGTAAGACCACCAAACTGTTTCTTTTCCCATTCCAGCTTGGAAGTAAAGAAGTGATTCTTGAGTTAAAGTCTTGAATATTAATAACTGGCTCCTGACTTCAGATGTACAGGCTCAGTTTTTAAGTTGCACATGTGCACAGTAATTGACTTTATAATGTTGGCTCCAAGGGTTATAGCTCTATTCTAGAAGTTCGGCTAACAGAAGGAATGAAGGGCTGATAAAGTAAGTAGCGGGGTAGCTTAACCGTAACACTGTTACCTCAGGCCTGGGCATAGTGTTTGTATTTTGTTCCTATCCCCTTGAAGTGACAGAAACAGTATCACTGTCTCTGTGCAGGATTCCAGTGTTTGTGGGACATAGTGGACTTACTGAGAGAAGTTTGTGTCTGTGTCTAGATCAGAGGGTAGTCTCTGTTAAGAATCGTTTTGAATGTATTCATAATGTGCACAACTTCTTTCTTTTTCTATTCTTTTTTCTTCAGGAGAAGGAACACAAACACACACAGAGAGCAGTAGCCAAGAAGCTGAAGGACAGACACGATGCCAGTCTTGCACATCCACATTCCTCAAGCTTATCTGGAGATTTTTGATCATTTTGTCCGTCTCTTCTTCCTGGGTTGGAACCACGCAGCTTGTCAAAATCACGTATGAGACCTTTGACTGTCCTTTTTTCATGACTTGGTTCTCAACAAATTGGAACATTATGGTTTTTCCAATATATTATTCTGGGCACCTTGCAACTGCACAGGAAAAGCAGTCTCCAATCAGAAAATTCAGGTAGGCTTTATTGGGGCAACATCCCTGTGATCAACCTGATCTCTGTGGACTGAGATCACTGCTCTTCCCAGTTTGACCCATGGTGTCAGAAGACAGAATAAAGGTCATGCTGCAGAAAATCTCATTCATAAATAGCTTACAGAAAGATAAAAAAATGACTGTTACATGCTTGAATAAATGAATCATTAATTGTTAGAGGGTTTTTTTTACTGAGTTGAAAAGGTCAGTAATTTTCTTATAATCTTGCTATTATACTATTTAATATCTCTATATTTTGTGCTTGTCTGGATTGGGCAATTGATTTGTTCTGGTCTATTTGTGATAGAACAGTAGCATAAAGGGGAGCCAAAACAACTCATAGTTGAGAAGAAAAATGCTCAAAGTTGAAGAGATGGCTTCCATGCAGGAGACCATGGCTTGCTCCCTATGCATGGTCAGTATATAGCAGGCTGAAAATTTCCCTTTCCTCCTACTGCTGCATAGCACAGAGGAAGAGAATCCTAGTAGCCTTCTTTGCTCTCATTTGTGTTTAGTAGGAGGCAAAGCAGGTTTCAGACTATTGGTTTTCATCCCCCTGTAGCTCTGAGGAGCAAGTTGGCATAGCCTAGTGGCTGCCATCCTGAGGAAATGATGTGAAGGTTTTGCCCCTTCTTCCATCAGCCTCCATGTGGAAATATCTCTTCCTTTATGTAGCAAGAGCCAGGGGAAGACATCTCTCTGACTCCAGCCTTCCCTCAAGCTACATGGTAGTATGTTGTAATTGAACTTTCAACTTCAGGTGCAAAGGAGCACATAGTACCAACTATAACATTATTCTGCAGGGCTGGAAATTTGTAAATCCCTCTTCAGTAGGCAATCACAGAAACACAAGTTTAGAGACGAATCCAAAAAGTTCATCTGATCCAGCCACCAGTGCTGCAGCAGGACCAAGCTGGCTTAGCTTCACCCTAGCCAGTTCTTAAGAAAGCTGTATCTAACCTGTCCTCAGGGCTTGGAAGTACCACCATGGTATGGGACGATTCATTTCCCAGTTCCTCCTCCACTTCTATTATTCTACCAGTATGACAGTGCTGTGGAAACTGCTTTGAAAGATGGAACTAAATTCAGCTTGCCAAGACATAATACACCTCTCCATGGAGGGATGAAATTCACAGGATGATTTTGAGCTGGTACCCAATTCTGTTACTCCAGTGCAGACTTGCTTTGAAAATAATCTTACTGACTTCAGCAGAATTATCTGTTCTGCAAGGTATTAATTAGCATGTGGCACATACCTTGTTCCTGCTGACAGGATTCAGCACAACTGTCTGAGTGCACAGCAAATTCAATTTGTGACTATCAGCCTGGAGTGTAGTAGGGCCAAATTCTTCCCTCAGCTGCTTTTGCCAGGATCTGGGATGTAATATGTTCCTAAATTCTCATTTCTGTCAATTCAGCATGACTGAAATTGAAGACTTGCACTTAATTAAGTGCTTCTCTGAAAACGCTAGTGTGCATTAATGATGCCTTCATTCAGATTCTTGCTGGAGTATTTGTGAGAACATTAACAATGTCAGCTTGGCTTCTGAGTATGGGGTAAAGTAATAGCCAAAGCACAGCAGATAAGGAAGAAAGTTAGAATAAATATCCTTGCTGATAGATTCTTTGCAGTTAGTTGGTTGATTATATGTCCGTCAAAGCAAAATTTTTGGGCAAAACATTTGTGGCAATGCATGATTGTAAGTATGCTTAAATAATTTATAGATTTCCCAAGCTGTTAGGAGTTCAGCTTTTAAAGTTGAGGACACATGCTTACGGTTGCCCAGGGAAGTTGTGAATGCTCCGTCGCTGGCTGTGTTCAAGGCCGGGTTGGACATAGCCTTGGGTAACATGGTTTAGTGGGAGGTGTCCCTGCCCATGGCAGGGGGCTTGGAACTAGATGATCTTAAAGTCCTTTCCAACCCTAACTATTCTATGATTCTATGCCCAGAAGAATTTCTGCACACACAGAGATGTGAAGTAGTTTTATGAATGCATAGAAACAGGAGACCAGTGTTAGAGCTAATGGGCATCTTCCTAGTGCATTTCCTGTTCAAGATATATAGGGAACTCACATGCTGGGGATGAGGTAACTGATGGCAAATACTGAGTTTATTACGGGCATCAACTAGTTTGTCTGCGCCATGCTATGATTTGACAAGCCAAACTCTTTCAGTTTAGGATAAGCCCTTGATTTTCTGATGACTTAAAGAAATCAGAAGCATCATTTGTAGTTTTTACATTTAGAGGGTTGTAGACAGATTTAGTTCTAAAATGGTGTTGGAGGTCATTTAACCCAGCCTTCTACCAAGGACAGTTATTTTCAAAGCTAGGTGAGTTGTTTGTATAATAGCTTGGTTTGTGTTCTCGATGTTGTCCTGTTACAAAGCATTTTATTACATTTTGTATGATTTCCTGTTGCTTCATTTGCTAGTTTTCTTTCTGGGGAGTAGTTAATTCTTGGTCAATAAAGCCCATCCTGTAGTGATTCCAGTCCTGCCTCAGAGTTTAGAGCTGATTTCTCTTTGTGCTTCTGGAGGATGTAGTTACTCAGTAGGAGTTTTAAAGATATCTGATATTTTGTCCAGCAGATGCTCCTGGTGGACCAGAACAACACTGTGATATCCTGGCTGACAACAGTGATCATGCAAGTGACTTTCAGAGTGCTGCCCCAGGCTGGCAAAGCTGTATAGAGCCACTGTTATTTTAATAAATTCCATTTGGAAGGATAGAAGCCTCAATCTTCAGCTCTAGATTTGCTTTCTGAAAGGTTTATAATCTTTGAGATTGTAAATTGTGTATTTCTTACTTTTTACACTTTATCTCGGAGATCACATTTTGTGGTCTTAAAAACTAACTCCTGATTGTTACCTCTGTGCTGCATTCAGTAAAGTATCTTGGTTATCTTCAGGCAGAAGATGCAGCTCTTGGTATCTGCTCAGTATTGTGGATAAGAGGCATGTCTCACCTAAGAAGCTTGAAACTCCTTGCGTTAGTTCTGGATAAAACAATCTGAAGCTCAGTAAGCTCAGCACTAGGAAATCTAATACTGCCAGTATTTACCTCAGCAGAAGACTCTGCAGACTTGACATAGGCTCATAATATAGTTATAATTTGGAGTAGGTGGATAATATTTTCAATATCAGTAAATTTTGCCTCGTCATCCACTGTCGTGGCTTCTCAAGGACAAACACTGTGACATATAGCAGCTTCCTGTCAGAATATGTCCACAATGTAATAGCTGAGGTTAGCCCTACAGGCGCTATGCAGCCTTGAGGCACTGGCACTGAGTGTTGGTAGGTGCAGGTTTAATAAATATGAACATCTTTGGAAGAGAGAGTTTTCTAGTAAAACCAGAGCTCTAAGTAGCTGATACTTGCAGTCATCTGTCATCTACAAGTTTTTCACCTACGAATCTCTCCTTGTTGCTTCAGTAGCTCAGTCCGGCTTCCTCGGCCACTTATAGAATGCACTGCAAATCTAGATCTTCACTGTGAAAGGCTTTTCAGAGGAGAGAAGAGGATTTCTGTTGCATGAAGCTGGTCCAACCCCGAATGGCTCAACAGTGAGGTGGAAGACCATCAGCCCAAAACCAGCACAACTTAAACTATTCCTGTTGGGATACAGCATTCCTATGGTGCTGCCCCCTGAGCTAGACACTGCTTATGTGAGAGGTTCATGCACAATTCCCTATCCTTTTGATTCAGCTCGAGCAGACAAATACAGATGTCCAGGCTCCTTCCTAGTGTTCAGACTTGGTCAGTCCTGGGAAACAAGTCACCAGTTGCTTGACCACCATTGCTCTATCTGTCTCCTGAAATGGAGCTGGAAGGTGTTGTATTGCAGTAGATGCCATCTTTTAGATAGAAGGACCAAACAGCATGTTAACAACTTGTGCTCAAAAAAAAAAAAGATCCTGTGGTCTTTCTTGTTACCATAATGTCACTGGTAGCCTTGCCAAGTTTTAATGTGGGTGATGAAATTACATTCTCTCTATTCACATTACCCCAGGTAGCATCTGTAAGCTCTGTGTGTTCTGTAAACTGTTTTAAAACCAGTGCCTGCATTACACTCCAAAGGTATCTCTGTGTCAGGGGCAAATAAACACATTCTCCTTCATGGGCTGCCATTAGAATAACTAAGGTGTGACACAAGCTATTTAATGGATGCCAGAGGCAAAGCTACATGACTGCCTGAGATACTGCAGTTCCTGAGAGCATGGCACAGTGCCCAGAGCTGATGGCTGAGGGCTACCTGTAAATAAAAAGAGCTATTTGTGTTAGAGGGCAGGTTTTAAATACACTTCTTGTGCATTTAGAAATAGTTTGTAGCATAGTTTCAAGGTCAGCTGCCCTTAGACATGTCTCTGCCTTTAAGTCAAGAGCCTGTGGGGGAGATATCCATGGAGCCCTCTTTTCTGACCCCAGAGTTTTAATCACTGTCATGTCTAATGACTCCTGCAAGTTTAATTTCAGTTTCATGCCAAAGAGGATGAGTTAACCACTGAGCAACCAGCACTCACAAGGCCTGAGGCAATCTACTGTAACCATGACTGGGAAAATAACGTATTATTCCTATCTCTTCATTCACTGAGCGTTATTCTTGGAGTTCTCCTAGGCACAGAGGTGATTTTTTCAAGTCTCTGTCTTACTCAGCATGACCCTGTTGCAGATATTTGCTGTATTCATTTAATTGAGATGTGAGGAACCACTAGCCCATTTTGTCTGATCATTGTGCACTGCTGTATGTGATGGTGTTTCTTCCATCTGCTTGAACAGCCTATTGCCTGGGACCTGTGAAGCATTTCCAGATTTCTTTTCCTAGCTGTGAATCTCTTCTCATCCCTGTCACTGCTTCTGGGGACTCAGATAAGTGACATTTGCAGGGTTGACACAAGCACCTCTCCCAAATAGTTTACCAACCCACAGGTTCCAATCTAGAATCATATAGTAATCACTGAGTCTTCCTCATTCTGAGGACTCACAGTCAGGACACTTTGGAGTCCATCCTCCCGATTCTGCTCTGAGATTGTGTGCAGACATCCCAGAGATACGCAGGACAACAAAACATAACCTATTTTGGCATCCTCCTCACCCTTTTTGGCTTTGGAAGCCATCTGCCTTCCCGTGGTTGGAGGAGCAGAAGCACCAGGTTTATTCCCATCATCTCTCTGGCAGTGGGGACCATGATGGATGACTGTGGTATAATTTCCCATAGCACATTTGTTGAAGACCTTTTCCTGTGGCCTTGGAGACTCCACCAGAGTGATGTGCTTGAATAATTTTGCTGTTGCTTTTGTATGCTGTCAGCATGGCACTAGGGTATTTAACTGTGCCCTGCATTACTGTGAGCAGCCCAAGCATCTTTCTGTCTTGTTTTAACACAACACAAGCTTGTTTCATCCAAGACAGATCCTGAGAACTTCTGAGACAGGTTGGATTTACAACCATGTCATTATCAAATAATGCATCAGAACTGCTGGCAGAATTCCCACTGCAGGAGAAAGCAGGCTTCCTACAGATCTGAGGTTCACAATACAGGTGTGTTATTGCCAGGAGGCAGGGCCTGCTGGCTCTGTTGTCATGTAATGGTGACATAACCATGGTGCACCCAGATCAGAGGCAGCCTGCCTTGAAGTGAGATATAGTCTGAGCTCAGAAACACACTGAATCCAGCTAAATTTGAAGGGCAGAAAACCATCTTTTAAGAGTAAACTGCTGTATCTGCATGTCAACAAACATTCAAGCCTGTGCTACCAGCAAGTCCGTTCTCACACAAGGAAACTCATGCCTTTTAACTCCTGTTGCAATCGGTGATACAAAAACCTACAGTCAAGCTTAAGCATTAATTTATTTGCTTTACTATTTGCTTTGTATCTCAGATAAATGATGCACATCACTAGCTAGCCTCTTCCCATATGTAACATTTCTTTTCTGATCTTTGGAGAACAGGCTGACTTCTGAAAACGTCAAGGTCATCTAGAGTGAATGAGATAGTTAGCAGATCCACCTGCCTGAGTGTTAACTTGTTGGACACCCTGGCACAGAGCTTGAGGAAGGAATTTATTATTACCAGAAGTGACTGCTTTGTACCCAGGTCATTTCTGTGGCAACAGGTAATGAATAGTTCCTAAGGAGAATCACAGATTTATTAAGGTTAAGAAAAAGCTAATCTCATGTTATACATAGATATTATTATTCCACTTTTCTCAAAATGAAAGTGCTGGTGTCCAATCTGAATAGTAAAAAAATGCAATACTTTTAACAGCAGGATTCCCCAGAGTTACTAAAAATCGTTTCGGAGACCTGAAAATGATTGTCTTTAAAGGCAAAGCCATATCAAGATCATTATCACACAGCCACCTCCCACACCTCTAAAAGTAAAAAATGTTTTTGACTTCACATTGCGGTGCAATCTCTGAAGTTACTAAGTAGTTCTACATATTAGCAGGCTTCCAAATGCAGCCATATTTGGCTGTGAGTACTTTTGAGGCCCCAGGCATGCCATTTAGATTAGTCAGTGTTGCCTCTTACAGATGCATTGCAGATTGATGGTACCTTAGTTCACTCCACTGGTGTTTCAGTTTTATGAAGGATTCACTTGTGGAACCTCTCATGTTTTAAATAGACATGTCAGAGAGCCTGCTCTGTCAAGAAATGAAGTGTACTGGGAATATCTTGAAGAATATTTTGAGGGATACCTTTAACCAAGAATGCAGACAGTGGGGTTGCTAAAAAAGTCCTTCCCAATTTGAGAAAAGTACACACATTTCAGAAGGAGTGCAGTGATGTGCCTTTAATCAAACTGCATGCTTGAGTACTTGGTCTCCCCTTAGCCCACACAGTAACACTTTGCCCAAGAGTGCTGTTCTGGAAACCAGTCTTCTGGGCTCACCTTTCCCTTTGTGAAATCCTGAGAAACAGACAGCTCACTGAAGTTGTGTGTGATAGTGTTTGGGAAGCTAAAGATTTTGTTTGCAATTTAATCCCCAGGAAATGTCTCTAAGCAAACATAACTTTGCACTGTGTAATAAAACAAAGCTGTTGAATACCCTTCCCTCCCCTTTCCTTCATTTTCTTGCACTCTTGTTCAACTGGCTCAGTTCTGCTGGCTGATGGCTCACTTTCCCACCATGGTGATGTGTCTGGCAGCATTTTTGAGTATCTTTAGGCAATTCTTAAAGCTTACTTGGCCATACGTGAGAATGTATTTCAATAAGAATAAAATCAAGTTTTGGAGCAAAGCAAGAAAAGAATTGTCAAGCTACAGAGAAAAAAAATTGCAGTTATAATCCCTCTGTTCATGGCCTCAAAGGCAGAGTCTGAGAACTGCCAGTGCATTGTAGATAACCTTCATCTCTGTGTGTGAGTCCCTGGGATTATTGTTGCATAGAGTGTGATTATTCCAGGTAAGTTACTTCTTTTCTATTTGTGAAATTACTGTTTTAAGAGGATTGTAGGTTAGTTTCTCTGTGTGAATTAAGCAGTAGATTCTTATGGGTTTACAAAGTAATTAGGAAAAGCACTTAATTAAATGTGATAAAAGTCTAATGAATCTTTGCTATGCTGGTGCGAATGCTAAGGAAAATCCTAGCTGAGTTTTAAACTCCTTTCTTTTCATAGGGAATGCAGTCGGATTTTTGGTGAAGATGGTCTGACGCTGAAACTCTTTCTTAAAAGGACTGCTCCTTTTTCTATTCTGTGGACTCTGACTAACTACCTGTATTTACTGGCTTTAAAGAAGCTGACAGCCACAGACGTCTCTGCTCTATTCTGTTGTAACAAAGCTTTTGTCTTCTTACTTTCTTGGATCGTGCTGAAAGACAGGTTCATGGGAGCAAGGGTAATGATGTGTCTGCTTTTCAACTCTCTCCTGTTTTCGTAATTTCATTAAATCCATAAGCTATTGTGCTGCCACAGTGCTGCCGCATTATGGTATATACATACCATGAAACAATTTCTCATTTAATTTTATGATGCAAACTTCAGCCTGAAGATCAGTTAGAGATCTAGGGCTCCGAGGCAATTTGATGAGGGAATTTCAAGAAGCTATTACAGCTAAGTATAATTTGACAAATTGGATTGGTATCCTCAACGTAAAAAGGACATGGAACTGTTGGAACAAGTCCAGAGGAGGGCCACGAGGATGGTCAGGGGACTGGAGCACCTCCCTTATGAAGATAGGATGATAGAGTTGAAGCTGTTCAGTCTGGAGAAGAGAAGTCTGCGTGGAGACCTCATAGCAGCCTTCCAGTATCTGAAAGGGGCCTATAGGGATGCTGGGGAGGGTCTCTTCATGAGGGACTGTAGTGAGAGGACAAGAGGTAACGGGTTCAAACTTAAACAGGGGAAGTTTAGATTGGATCTGAGGAAGAAATTCTTTTCTGTAAGGATGATGAGGCACCAGAATGAGTTGCCCAGGGAAGTTGTGAATGCTCCATTGCTGGCGGTGTTCAGGGTTGGGTTGGACATATCCTTGGGTGACATGGTTTAGTGGGAGGTGTCCCTGCCTGTGGGAGGGGGGTTGGAACTAGATGATCTTAATGTCCTTTCCAATCCAAACTATTCTATGATTCTATGATTCTATGACTTCTAGTTTCATATTAAACCTATTCTGTTGTGGGTAACAGTGCTGAAGTACAGCCAATTAATTCTACTTTAAGCTTAGTAATCAATACTCAAGTTCTAACCAAAGCAATTTTATTCCTTGTTCGTGTAGATAGCTATTTTCAATGCATAATATATTTTTTCTTATACCGCCTATTACTTTTTCACACACGCATTTGTGTGCCAAATTTGTTTTAAAAGGAGCAGTCACTATTTTGCCTTAAACCAAAATGGTTTAGGGCTTACTGTCGGTAATGTAGGCCCTGCAAAAAAGAAAGAAAAGAATTCAAACAAAACGGTGTGTGCCTCTATCTGGGGGAAAACAAGCATGTTTCCTGTAGTTTTACATACACAAATCTCCTAATATGAATCAATTTAAACTGTTCACTTTATTCTTGGCTAAGGAGTAGCTAGGATTTCTGCCACTTCTGGTGATAGATTCCCCCACTGAAATGGCTGAAGGCCTAATGGTCATGTTGAGTACAATCCTGATTGAACTCTAAAGAGACTTGAATTTCATTACGGAAGTTTTGGGGCCAGGTATGATGCATGTGACCAGAAAGGGCCACCAGATGTGGCAGCATGGATATTTTCATGAAAAGTGTAATGCATCAGAACAGTGATCCAAGTGACTTTGTAAAAAAATGGACTTGGTAACTTTTTTCCTCTAATAGTGTAATAGAAGGGTTCAGAAATGAAAGGAAAAGGCATCCAGTTTCACGGGCATATGATCTAGCTCTTGCAGCAGCCATCAAAATATTGAGCAGAGCATTGTGCTTGGAGGTTAGAAATGGAAGAGGAAGTTGTTTAAAGCAAAACAGTTCCCCTATTCCTGGTGAGATGGCTTGACTGGACAGTAATGGCACAGTACCTGAGCACCTCAAGACAAGTGAGCTCTTTGGTAGAGATCTTCCAGGAGGGTTTTGTTGCACTGGGTCAGTGGAGGTTCAGCTAGAAGTTGAGAAGGTGAACCCGTGATTCACAGACCTCAGCCATAGTGCCCTTGAAGGTACGGACGTAGATATTTCATCTTGCAGTGCTAAAGACAGACACTGGCATAACTATTTCAAATGCAACTTAAAATACAGGAGCATCAGGTGAATGTGACCTACATGAGCCTGCTCATGACTAACACAAAGAATACAGAGGGTTTAAAATCCTCAGTTCTTCTCTACAGAAATTAACAAGAATGGTAATTTCCTTTCTCCGCCCCGCTATCATCTCAGGTTTCAGCTGAAAATACAGGAAATTTTATAGCTTTTAAGCTATTTTTTGTCTCGAAGCAACCTCTTTGTAGAACAAGCATTGCTTTTGCGTTTTGCTAACCTACTCTTAAAGAAACTTAGGTGAAAAATACTAAAGCTATTTGCAGTTACTATTTATTTTTCACTGACTAAAAAACCCCATTGCTATAAATATATGTTAGCATTAATCCTGTAAGCACTGTGAGGTTTGTACATGAAAAAACTGGCAGAAAAAGTGAGCAGCAAATTCTGCACATAAAAGAAACTAGTTTTGCTGCTAACTGGCAGATCCTGGATGCACATTGCTGGCAAGGTGGTTAGCAGCATTTTCCAGCTGCCTTCCTGCCAGAATAACACTTAATGATGTTAATAACCACACAGAAGTATTTGAGACCTAAAATCCAACAAAGCAGCACAGACCCAGCCTTTTGCGCTTTGAATGCCTCTACTGCTTTTATACCTCAGCATCTCAGAGAGCAAGTGTAATTAGGTTATTTGGACAGTAAGGAGACAAAAAGAAATAAAAGCTTAATGATATACTCTGAGACAGTGTTTTTGCTAAAGCATTCAGCACCCAGGAGCACAGCCAGTTTTCAAAGGAGCTCAGCTCCTAACAGCTGTTCAGAGCTTCTGAGCTGTCGGGAATGTCTGCGGCACATTGAGGTGGGGATGCACCCGGTGCCTGTATACCTGAGGCATTTACCATCTGCCTGGGCTTGAGAACCAGCAGCTGTCAAGGCTCAGTGGCTCTGTGGCAGATTCTCAGCATCGCCAGCTTCCTGTCTGCCTCTGCAGTCTCTGAACTGCCCGCAGACACCCATGGGCGCATGGTAGCAGCACATCCCCTTGTGTGATGGCTCTTTGGTCCCCAGGCTGTGTGCTGGCACACTGCTTCCACACAGCCTGGAAAGCAGGCTTGGGGGCTGGATTTTCAGGTAGGCTTTCTAATGCCAAGCCTGTCTTGATGGCCACCTTATGGTACGGCATAATCTTGCCTGTGGAAGCACTGACTAGCTGCAGAAGGGCTGCTGGAGGCTGCATGCAAAGTTTCATTAGCCCTGGCTGCATTTATGGTACCCAGAGTGTGTGTTCTGCAGCAAGAGCCACATGTTCTCAGCAGTGATGCTGTAGCATGGGAAAATGTTGCACCCATCCCTAGAGAGAAAAACACCAGCTGGAGAAAGAGTATTCATATAAAAAAAAACATAACATCAATGACTGTATAGCTATTTAGCTGTGAAAGTAGTGTAAATACTTAGGTACCTTGAAGTATCTACTCCCCCTGAACAAAGAAGCATAGCACAGTCCCTGCCTGCAGTGTAATATTCTTTGCTTGGACACTTCTAAACATCTCACAAATGAATTATGTATCCATGTTACACTGGGACATGTGGAAGTCCAGACAGCTCTGGTTCAGAGCAAGCACAAATATTTACAAGACTTCATTTATTTGAGTAATTCTGTTGGCTTGTGTTGCTTAGATTTAGCCACATGCTTGAATGTTTGCATGTTTGAGCCCTTGGTTGTGTTTCATTTGTGAAGTTGAATTATTGCTTATTGTGTAGATAGAATGGTCTGGGGACTTCTAGGCCCCCAAAAGCTTGAGTCTAGTTTGTAGACAGGTTTCTTTCTTCACTACAGCACCTTATTTTCTGCTGTGCTCCACATGGGAAAAAAATGTTCCTGAGTAAAACATTGGTTGGCCTTGCTCTCTTCTAGGGCCATGGGGAGAGGCAGGCTAATTTCATTGCTTGCCCCAGAGGCTTGAAAAGAAAGTTACTACCCTCTTCCATTAATTAAAAGTCTTGTTTAATGAGCTGTCAGCTACAACAAACAGCTTGGTTTCACTGTGACCTTGCTGCTTCTTGTCAGCTTACAGAAGCCTGCAGGATGTGCTCTCAGGTTTCTCAAACAAACACATGACAATTGCTAGGCAGAGGTCAAATATGTTAATGCAGTGGTGTACAGTTTGCAAGCAAAGCTTTGAAACTTAAATAATGTTCTTGAAGCTTTCTAGTGTCAGGTCTTTATCTAATATCTCATCAGATGGTGCTCCATATATGCCCATCATTTTAGTTCAGGAAAAAAAAGTGCCTGGCTTTCTAAATATTTGATTAAATTAGGAAACTGTCTGTCTAAATTTGGTGTAGTCAGACTGGGAGATGTTTTTTCCAAATAGGAAGAGTTTCTTATTGGAGATGATGGTCTACTTATTTTCATTAATACAAAGGACTTGCTGGATCTGAGCAATGAGTGCACTTAGAGTTAAATCTTGATCCTTTCCCTCAGAAAGAGGGGATAACTGCATCGGACTTTTCTGTTTTGCCTTACAGAAGATATTGCTTGAAATATTGCAGCTGAAATATTGCAGCTGACAGCTGAAATGCTACATCTGAATTTATGTGCAAGGCAAGATGTGTAGTGTAGCTTGGGATGAAACTAGCTAGGCAGTGTAGTAGGGCTGTAGCAGGAAACTTATAGGAGTGAACATGATGATGTTTGAGAGGCCCTGGGTGTAATTCTGTGTTGCTTCAAGGCTGGGGCTTTTGTGGTATTTGTACCTTAGGATAAGCTGTAAGGAGAGCAGCAGCACTGCACAAGTATAGTACTAGTGAATTATTCATTAAACCAAAAGTAGGAGAAAGAAGCTCTGTAGGGACTCTTCCCACTGAATGGGTCTGAAACTCATTCTTCTAAGAGGATTTAAATTCATTTTATTCACAGACCCTTAGGAAGATGTAAGCTCAGGAATCAGAATAAGGTGTGGGTGATGGTATGTGTGTCCTGTGCCAGATGTTCCCTGACTTTTCAGCAGGGAGAACAATAGAGGGTGATGTCTTCCAGCACTCCAGCTCATACAAGAAATGGAGGCCAAATTCCCTTTTAGGCACTGAAAAGTGCAACCTGCTCCTCTGACCTCCTCAGCAGCTTGATGCTGAGAACCTTAAGTCCAGAGATGATAGTCTTGGATCCATGTCCCTCCTCTTGATGAAGAGACTCAAGCCCTCATCCTGGGGTGCCCTCACTGCAAAGATGTGTTATTCTGGGAAGGAGGGGAGGGAAGCCATCTGGACCTCTCTTGCTAACATGCTTCCAGATCTCATCAAACTGTTGCCTTACACCTGAGAGACTGTTGAGTACAAATGATTCCATCCCATGTCATTAAGTTGGGGGGCCTGGGTTTGAAGTGCCACATCATGGTGCATTTGGAGATATTAATGGTATCTTTAGGTTTAGATGACAGCTAGGCGTCTTTGTTGAATCGTATCTTGGAGATTGGTTGTTTTAAATAGAAATAAGCAGGTCGAATGAGGTGATCCTGCCCCTCTACTCTGTTCTTGTGAGACCTCACTTGCAGTATTGTGTGCAGTTCTGGTGTCCTCGACATAAAAATGGCATGGAACTGTTGGAACAAGTCCAGAGGAGGCCATGAGGATGATCAGGGGACTGGAGCACCTCCCCTATGAAGATAGGCAGAGAAAGTTGGTGCTGTTCAGCCTGGAGAAGAGAAAGCTGCCTGGAGACCTCATAGCCGCTTTCCAGTATCTGAAGGGGGCCTATAGGGATGCTGGGGAGGGACTCTTCATTAGGGACCGCAGTAATAGGACAAGGAGGAATAGGTTCAAACTTAAACAGGGGAAGTTTAGATTGGATATAAGTAAGAAATTCTTTCCTGTAAGGATGGTGAGGCACTGGAATGTTTTGCCCAGGGAAGTTGTGAATGCTCCATCACTGGTGGTGTTCAAGGCTGGGTTGGACAGAGCTTTGGGCAGCATGGTTTAGTGAGAGATGTCCCTGCCCCTGGCAGGGGGCTTGGAACTAGATGATCTTAAGGTCCTTTCCAACCCTAACTATTCTATGATTCTATATAAAAATGCACTGTGGTTTATGACTCCGCCTTCGGCACTGCAACTGCAATGTGAGGGGGTACCTATGTGACTCATTTACTAGTAAAATAGGACTAACAGTGAAAGGGAAATACTTATAACTGCACCCAGGGGATAAGTTCCCTAGTGAAGATGTTGGCCTAGGTACCTATGGTACTTAGGGCCACTTTTTTACGTGCAGTCTCAAAGATTGGTTCTACCTTGGGAGTTGATTCTTGGTTCCTCATTGTCCCCTACATGGAGACACATTTACCCGAGTCAAGCATCTGTCCCTGCCTTGTGTGTTCTTTGCAACATGGTTTTGTTCTGTAGACAATTTTCTGTTGAAATTGTTTTGTGGGATTTTTGGTAAAACTATTGAGATCTGAACGTCAGGCTTCTCTGCAAAAGGATGCATATGATTTGATTAAGATGCCTTTAAAGTCTGTGGTGTGAGGCATGTGAAGCTTAAGTTTGTCTAGTAGTAAATATTTCTTAAATGAAGTTTAATGAGGTTCCCTAGGAAGCAAGTGTCTATCTCACATTGGTGTTAGCTCAGGAGTTGTACCAGGGCTGCAGGAGCAAGGAGACAAAAAGGCCTGTCTGGCTCAGCAGCTGAGTTTGGGAAGTGGTTCATATGGCAGTATTTGTAGAGTTAAGCCCTGTGTAGGGAAACCACATTAGTTTCTTCTTCTATAGACATCCTTGCCCTTGGAAGGGAGTTGGAAATAGATGATCTTAAGGTCCTTTCCAACTCTTACTAGTTTATGATTGTATGAATGGGGAGAGCCTGCCTTGCCTATCAACCTGGAAGTTGTGTGATTTAATGGTTATCTGGGAATAGAAGACAGATTTGGAACGCTAAATGTTCCTGTTGATTGTGTGAAAGCCAGCTATCAGTATCTGTATTTGTGCATCTTCTGCTCTACACCAAGCTGTAATACATGAACAGCCTTTTTATAATGATAAAATCTTTAGTACTAATTAAAAATAATCGTCTCTATAAAAGCCACTATCTTTCAAAAAAGGGGCTGTGATTTTCGACAAGTCTGAGGAAACACATTTTCCTCTGCAGTCAATGGAATCTATTTGGTGTCTTTGATTCAGACTCCATGTTTATGTGCTGAGGGCAATTAGGTAGAGAGGGGGAGTTTTTCAAAGAACAAAACATGTTGTAATCCCTGCCACTTTCTCAAGGTCCTTGGAGTCAAGACCCAGGATTTCAGATACAGTGTAGTTAATTATTTCTGTTCTCTTTCTTTGAAGCTGCTCAGAAACTTTGGGCTTTTTCAAATGAGATCAAAAACCTAAGCACAAACATAAAGGCTTCATAAAGAAATGTGGTCATGCCTGTCCAAGAAAGCTGGCAGGGCTGTTGTGCACAACCTGGAAGAGCTCCCAGTAGTACACTGGTATTCCACAATACAGGGTCATTCTCCTGGACTTACATCCAGGAAGGTAGGCCATCTAAGTGTTTTAATTCCATTAAATATTTCTCTTGTTGCATAGTAGAATATAATGTAACATTTCTTGATGTTGGAGTCATATCTCCAAAGTGGATGTTTGGCCTGTAAAATACTTAATGATGGATGCTCTTTCAGTAGGTCTCAGGAGAATTTTCAGTACTATACATTCATATTGCTGTCAGTGCATACATTTTCATTATGTTTTACATCTCCCCCAAATGTCCATGATTTTCCCTATTTAAGGGAAAATAAGAAAGCTTCAAGTTAGAGAAAGTAGCTAGTGACACTCATTAAAACCCCACATAGTGATAATTTCTTTCTGTGTAATGAAATTACGCTGAGCTTTACATTGCTTTGCTCTGTCTGTGCAGATAGTTGCAGCAATAATGGCAATCACAGGAATTGTAATGATGGCATATGCAGATGGTTTCCAGGGTGATTCAATTATCGGAGTAGCGTATGCTGTTGGATCAGCCTCCACATCGGCATTGTATAAGGTAGGTCATAACTGTTTATTAGTATTCTTCTGTTCTTTAACATTAGACATTAAAAATGCATGAGTGCAAAGGGAATTCCTTTAAAATAAATGTTTTGTTTTATTCATCCCTCCTGCATCATTCATATTGTGACCAGGAGATGTTGCAATGTCAGGAAATCTATGATAAGAGTAATTAGTTGTTAGCTGCCAAATATCCAGAATGACTTGACTTTATGAGCCTTTAATGAAATCTCCATCACTATGCTGCAAGGAGTTTGGATAATGTTTTAATCATTTCCTTGTACCACAGTTTGTCGACACTACTTTGAAGGGGATTGCCATCTGCAGCAGGGAGGAGAGCCTGCATGCAGGCAGTGCTGCTTTCTTTGAGCAGGGATGGATGGCTCATCCCTGCTCTGCACTGCAGCTGTCTTGCATATTCTGTGCTTGTGCTGGGGTTGGAGCACCTGTGTGTGCCTGGTGCACGTGATGCAGGGCTTTGCCCCCTGCTTGAAAGTACCGGCTGCTCTTGAAGGTGAGGGATGAAGAAGACAGAGTAGTGTCTGTGTTAGGTTGGGCTAAACATGGCTGTATTTATTGTCAGTTCACAAAGGGTGAAGAAGAGCAGAAGTTTAGACTTGGTTGAAGTGCAATAAGAAGTTGCCTCCCAGCTTTAGACTTTGCTTGACCATTCACAAGTCACTCACCTTTAACCATAACTTCAACTGTATATGGGTCTGTGTCAAAAGTGTGATCAGCAGATTGAAGGAACTGATTCTGACCAGCTTCTCTACTCCTGTGAGACCCCACTGTCCTGGGTTCATCAGTAGCAGTCGTTTTTCTCCTTCTTAGTAGCTGGTGCAGTGCTGTGATTCTGACTTTCAGCCTGGGAACACCTACGTTTTTAGTTGCTGCTCAGTAATTACCCTGACCAAGGACTTTCTGAGTCTCATGCTCTGCCAGGGAGGAGAGGAAGCTGGGAGGAAGCACAGACAGGACACATGACCCAAACTGACCAAAGAGGTATTCCATACCCATGATGTAAAAACTGGGGGCAGTTACCTGGAAGGGTGAGATCACTGCTTGGGTCGGGCTGGGTATCAGTCAGCGGGTGGTGAGCAGTTGTATTCTCTTCCCTTGTTATTTCTCGGTAGCAGCACTGGTTTGTGTTATACGTTAGTTATTGGACTGTTCTTATCTCAACCCATGAGAGTTGCAGTCTTTCAATTCTCCTTCCCATCCCTCTGGGAGCGGGGGGAGTGAGCGAGGACTGTGTGGCTGATTTGCCAACTGGGCTTAAACCATGACGCCCACTTAGAGCACTGTGTGCAGTTCTGGTGTCCTCAACATAAAAAGGACATGGAACTGTTGGAACAAGTCCAGAGGAGGGCCACAAGG
>JASSUY010029541.1:35269-45698 GCA_032466535.1 Forpus xanthops
CGTAAAGTGGGGGGGAAAGGAAGGTTGGGAGGAGTGAGTGGGCAGGCAGATTGATTTACGCCTCAAACCACGACACCCATGCATGCAGCCATCCCAAGATGGGGCTGGGCTGACAACTGACAGCACGTTAAAACTGCTCTAACCAGAATTGCAGCTGCTCTGTGAGCATCTAAGGGACAAAAGCAGGGATAATTTATCACCCAGCTATCTATCCAAGTGTATGATCCCAAGCATGAGGGAACAACCATGCAGAGTGGGCAGGCTTCCTCCTTTTACATAGGGGACTCATCAGCAGGTCTGGGTAGGGAGCTTGTGGTCCTGCCACAGCAGACAGAACTAGTCCCTGTCTGCAAGAGCTGGAGGAGCACACTAGGGAATGGTGTGAAAAGCAAGTTTTTGCAGTTTGTTTTTGATTTCTCAAGGAAGTTGTATTTGACTGGGAATGTTGTCATGTAAAAAAGACCCAACCCATAAATTAAGGTGTTGTACAGTTGTACTTCTGTCAGCTTTTATTTTGCCTTCAGTGTGGCAGAAGGACTCCAGTCTGCTTAGTTCACAGTTAACTGGTAATTGTATTTAGTGTCCTTTAGAGCATGATTTCCTGCTGCTATCACCTTTGGTGTGTGGTTGAGGTAGAGAGGGGTGAGGCCTTTCCTCAGTGAAAAGTCTTACTAAGACAAAGACAGCACAGCTTCAGCTAAAATGGGGAAGCTGGAGTCACATCCTGGTAGGAGAAATGATGGCTTACGGAAGCAAAACTGGGTTGTTGGTATCTGATTAAAGCTTGAACAAAGCTGTGAAATACAGTGTGATAGTGGTGGTATTGCAGTTAGTGAAAGGGTGTGCAGCCCTCCTTCTTCCCTCGTGCAGAACTGCCCCTCATTTCACACTCATCTATAAAAAATTAAAAAATAATCACTGTGACAACTACATCATTGTGGTGTGCATACTAAGCATGTATCATACTTGTAGGGTCAAGGTGGAGGACAAAAGCCTCACTAGTGTTTTTCCCATAAATCACGTATTATTTTCTCTGTTTATCCCTAGCTTTCAATATTCTGGTTAATGTTGGTGTCGTGCTTACATACCCCATTCTGATCTCAATTGGCACAGTGCTCAGCGTCCCTGGAAATGCAGGTACAAGTACCATGGTTGTTAGTAGAAAAATAAGCACATGGGCATGAAGATAACAGAAGTTTATTGTCTACATACTCAAAGTCTGGTGTCACAAGTTTCAAAAGCAGTTTGGTCTCCTACGGCTTCTACAGATATTCCTGGGGGGTGCTTCAGATGGTGAAAGCATTTGGGGTTTGTCTTGCCTCTTTCTCTGGGAGTGACAGGGGACATACCATGCAAAGGAGTGGGCAGGCTGATCCCCAGTCAGCAGCCCAAAGTTGCTCTGAGAAATGGTGGGGTCAGCAAGCTGCTGCTGCAGCTCAGCACTGTGCTGGTGACTTGGCGTGCAGCAGCAGGGCAGGGTGTGTATGTGGAAGTTTACTTCAGAGTCCTATCTTGTTGAATAGCCTGTGTCTCCTCCTCCACCTTCTTAGCCTCACTACTCCAGGTATTCGAGCATGTTTTCAAAGAAACATCTATTTTTATAGGAATACAGGTCAGAGCTGTTAAATACCTGTACCTATAAGAGGCTGCTGAATGGCTCAACTGTGCTGTTGTTGCTATTTGTGGAGCTGGGAGGCTGGGTGTAGAGGCATCGACTCCAGCTTTCTCACCTGCATAATGCTCTCTCTCCATCACTGGTCTGTGCAGCACAAGAAAACATTACATTGAGGTAACCTGCTGTAGGTAGAGAGTTAACATAAAGTAGCTTCCCTCTCAGAGCGAAAATTAAACCTCAAGGTTTAGACCAGCTCTATAAAGCTTCCTTGGAGCCTACATGAAGGTAGTTAGGCACAGAGGAGACGTGGCACTTCCAGTACTATGTGGCCAGGTCAAGTTGTTCTCAACTCAAGGAGCTGGTCACTCCAGGGGATAGAGAGGGCATGGCCAGTATTAGAGCCAGAGTGCAACACACAGGTTATAGACATGTGCCAGGCTGGTCTGATGCTGTAGTTCAACCTGCTGCAGTTTTGATGGCATTGTCATTTCTTCTTCACAGCTGTGGATCTGTTGAAGCACAAAATGATCTTCAGTGTAGTGAGATTGGGAGCCACCATCATCATTTGTATTGGGTTTCTGCTCATGTTGCTCCCTGAGGAATGGGATGAAATAACGCTGCGGTTCATCAACAGCTTGAAAGAGAAGAAAAGTGAGGATCATGCCGATGACATCACAGACTCCAGCGTACACACGAGAAGCAGAAGTAGAGCTAATGGTACAGTGTCTATACCACTAGCTTAGGGCTAGTGGACTTCAACTGCACACAGATGTGTATTCTGTGAATATAGCTTACATTTCCTCACTACTTGTATGCTTAAAAACAACATTTACTCTGAAGAGGGAATGGACTGTAAGATAAGAGAAATACATCTATAATAAATGTTTACATTTATACACTTATCAAGGAACGGGTGTAAATAGCTACAATAAAATGTTTTGTAATAAAAAAACATTTAAGCTTGTGTCTTACTGAACTGGTGCATATAAAATATGAATCAAGTCTACATTGTTTGTCTCCTTTTGCTGGCAAAAGTATAGCCATTCTCAAAGTTACAAATCTTGGCTATTTCCAACTAAATCTCAGAATTCAACATGTCAACTTAACTTTCAAAAATGTGACCTTTCAGTGAGGTAGTACTTTTGGAAAGCCATTTCAAACCTCTCCTGGGGTTTTTGAGAATCCACTTCTGAAGGAGGCCAATGTTCACATCAATATTAGGAATTATTATCAGACTAAATATTCTATGAGGTACAAAACATTAATTTTTCATTACATTGTGTTATTGTGAAATGTGGTGAAAGCTATGTTGCACGTAACCTGGACATGCTACAGTGTTGTTAGCTCAGAGACATGGCTCTGCAAGGTTGTCTCCTCTCTATTGAATATTGTATATGCAAGCAGTGTGAAGCCATGGCTTGGTACTGATGACTGATGTCTTAACAAATGTGACACCCAGGACATGACTGGGGGCAGTGGTATGGGCAGGCACTCCTGAGACACCTTGCTTCCCAGTCCTGTTGGAAGACAGTATTCCATAGCTGAACATAGGAGAACCATATGTTTAAGGTGAGTTGTTGCTGGTTAAAACAGTTGAAAACAGTTTTACTAGTTTGTAGATTTGTAAGAATTCTACCAGCCCTAGTCACACAAACTGAGTACTGAGCTGGTGCTGGTCATACCCTCCACTCCAGAAGGATGCTCGGCCCTTAAGCAGCTTTACACCTTGTCCCAGCCTTCACTAAAGAGCTGACCTCATCATGGCACTCATGGTCTGCTCTAGCCTGTGGCTGCTTAGCTGCAAACATCCTATTAACCTGGAACCACCAAAGCACTCATAGCTTCTCTTCCCTGATCAGGCTCCAGCACTGGCCTCCCATCCCTTCCACAGCCACGCTGAGCTGTGACTTGTCCCAACACCAACTTCCTAGCAGTGATGCTGGATTTTGGATGCCTTTAGTAAGTAGTAGTAAAGCCAAGAATAGTCTTATTTTAGCTCTTCTTCTTCTAGAAAAGCTGCACTCCCAGCTGAACAAGCTTTTCATGAGAGATTGAACACCCTGCACCACCAGCATTCCAAGGAACTATCAGTTCCTATTTTGTAAAGCTCTATGCATTTTCTTAACCTCTACTGTGGAAAAGTCTTTCAAAAGTCAAGACAAACCAACCAAGCTGCTCAGTTCCCTAAGCAGTGCCCTGGGTCTGGGCTGGTCCCAGAAACAGAGGAGGCAGTGCTGGGGCTGAAGGGTGGTGAGCAGCCAATGTGTTCCCATGGCCATTAGGGCTGCATACTGCTGCAAACAAATTCATGTAAATAACATCAAAAGCACTTCTTTTGGTTTACTGTCTTCTATTTGATGGGTTTTGACATTCATGTCTAAACTTCCTTGCAACCAACAGAGCTAACAAAATACTTGGGTGTATACATATATAAAAAAAAAAACAAACAACCAAACTAACAAAAAAAACCCCAAACAAAACCAACCAAACTCGGGCTGTTCCATTACATGGCTGCAGAACTAGGTCTGTAGAAACCAACCCAACCAACCATCCCCTTTACACTAAACCCATCTGGAGAAGACGGGCTCAGCTGTTTGCTGCTTTTGAAAGGAGCTAGACATTTAAAATGTTCTCTAAGAAGTGAATTATATTGAACAGGAGATATGATGGGATGAAAACAAATAGCACATGGGAGGTTAGGCATGAGCCCAAGTCAATTCTTGGAATCAAAATATTCATTTACATTACTAGATAGTTTTAGAGATGTGTTTTAGTGAAATCTAGCTTCTGCCAAACTGAACACGTGGGAATAACAAACATTTCCCGTTAGGATGCATTGCTGAGTACAAATTTGGCAAGCAGCCTTGTGGCAGCATCTTCAAGCCCAGGACTGGATCCTTCAAGGAGCCTAATTGAGAATTCAACAGGGAAAATCATGCAAAACCCATATTTCAGTCTATTTTTTCCTACTTCAGGTGTTTCATGGCCAGGGACATAGAGTGTCACTCGGCCAGCCTGTCACTCTCAGTCAGCAAAAGCTGCTACCCTTATGATCTATGCACGTGAATAAATCTTATGAATCATGCCACTCACATGCCCCTTACATGTGCTTTTAGTCCCCTGGTGTGTTTTGGTCTGGGATTGCCTAATACCTTACTAGATTATTTCTCTGTCTCCATGAAGGTAGGCGGTGAACAGTTCTTATCCTGTTGAGTTGTAGCTGATGCTGATGGTTGTGGCCTCCTTATCTCCTGGTTTGGGTGTCTGGTGTACCTGCTTGCCAGCAGAGTGTGGGACATTGAAGTCCCAGACCTCAGATAAACATTACCCAACAAAAGCTAAAACATCAGTGTATTACCAACATCCTTCTCATATTAAAGACCAAACAGCGCTGTACTAGGAAAAATTCCTAAGAAAATTAACTCTATTCCAACCAAAAGCATATCTATATGAAAGTGCACAGATTGCAGATTAAGGCTCCAGCAAATCTAGCTACTCATGCTAGGCAAGTAAAACTAAGCAGATAGCTTTCTAACCCACACAATATTATAACTCTAGAAGTGACTTCTATTTAAAACTTCCTTAAGCTAACAACTAGTATTTCTCAACACTCTCTACAGGCAGACCCTGTGCTAGTCCCTTTCCCAAGGACCAGTGATCACCCTTGCATTTCCACGGGGAGAAAATATGTGTAGCTCTGAGCCAAGCAGTTACCTTTTGCCTCACATCAGGCTTAACAGACATCGTCTAACCCAAACCAAGCTTTCTGTTTTGAGCAAGCATCCCTGATCTTGCTGCCTGCACAGTGAACAGTGCTAAGGTTTCAGAGAAGGCTTTCCCCTCTCCGCTACCACTTTGCTCCTCCCAGCTCCTGCTGAGAGTGGGCAGGAGGGATTTGCTTCTGCATCCTTCCCCGACCAGCAACTCCAGGCAACATCTGCCACTGCAGCCACAAGTGCCCCAGATCCCCAGAGGCAAGCAGGTACCTGATCCCTCCACTGCACCATGCCCAGATGCTGTCCAGGGATGTTCTCCCACTTGGCAATTCCCTATGACCCCCTCCTTCGCCTGCTGCCCAACCTGTAATTTTTTTTCTTCCTTATTGAGTGAGGAAGGTAACTGTTTTCCCTAGAGTCCCTCAGCTCAGCCTTTCAGCTGGAGAAAACCCATTAAAACCCAAGAAATCATACAATAAATGGAGGCTATTTTGCATGATGGCGCTGACAATCCATCAAAGGTATGCAAACCAATAATCACACCCATCAAGTGACTGATCAGATATGTTAATTCTGCTGCTGTGGGTGTCTCTGATGAGCCCTTCTAACATCTCCAGCAACGGGAGAGTTTCATTTCAGTTGTGCTGTCGCATTTGCATCCCAAGGAAAACGCCAGTTTTGTCTGGCAGCTGTGTTATCAGATTCTCCTTCATGCCAGGGCCTGGCTCCCTGGAAGAAAAACAAAACATGCCTGTGAATAACCCATCTTGAACATCGCTGCCTGCACATGTCCTCTCTGGAGGGCTCAACAACCAGGCACCACAGACAATGTTATCTCAGCACCACCGGTACCGTCAGCCTTGGCTAGTTAAGGTGAACATCCCCTGTTAATGCAAGCGACAAGCAGCAGAGGGAGGAACGAGCCATATTTCTCAACTTTACAGATGTGTAATAACAGGATCCACTAGCTGCACTAGTAATGTATCCCAGACAGTGAAATGGTGCTGGATTATTCTCCTCTCTTCACTGCTCCATTTGTTCATGCTGTTGCTCACTACACATGCTGCAAGCATGGTAAACAGCAAGCCTATTTGCATCACTAATAGTCATCTCTCAACAGAGATTTGCATAAAGTCCAGGTGTCATTTTGGCTAAAATCCACACTGCTCCATTTCCATCTCCTCCTGTGCCTGTGTTTTTTGTAATTGAAAACTAAATTTTAAGGCAGAGATATTATCTTTAAAGCAGAAAAGTTTCAAGGCAGAAGTAGTTCACTGCTGCAGTTCAATGTTAGGCTATTGCTCCATGCCAAATCCTCCCCTCGATTCACCATTGCTCCATGTGCAAAGAATAACAAACCCCTGCCCAAGTCATGACACTGCCCTACCCTTGAGCTTCTCCTGTATCTTCCTCAAAACAAGGTTATCAGAGTACTCAGGGGTCAATGTTTCCATTTGGACTGCAAAAAAATTTGGTGAAAAATCCAATTCTAGCAAGATCAGTGTCACTTATAGGTTCCAGCTGAATTTGGTGGAGGATTTCAGGCAATTAATGTAATGGGAGAAAGGTGAAAAAAGCTTCTAACCCTCCTGGTAGGGACCACATGCTGTCCCTAACAGCGATGTATGGCACCAAAGCTCCTTGCATCACCATATTTCTACAGCATAGCACTTGGGAATCGCACCAAACCTTAAATACAGATAAGAGACTGCATTAAGTAACAACCCAGTTAAAAAAAAAAAAGATGAGCTTCACATCACCAGGAGGTCAGTAGTAAAGGTAGTCCTGAGCTTCAGGTTGGCTTTAGGAAACATTTCTTTACTGAGATGCTGGTCAAAAATTGGAACGGGCTTCCTCGGGAAGTGGTTGGTGCCCCAAAATTGTTTAAGAAGCATTTAGACAATGCCCTTAATACCATGCTTTAACTTGGTCAGCCCTGAATTTGTCAGGCTGTTGGACTAGATGACCATTGTGGGTCCCTTCCAACTGAAATAGTCTGTTCTGTTCTACCTCAACACAACCTTCCCTTCATCCAATCCATCAGTTGGTGTTAAAGGTAGGTTCAAGTGAGGGGGTTAACACAGCATCACTTAGTGCTCTACCAGGGCTGCCACTGCTTGCTCTCAAGCTGAGCAGGTTGATAAGATGCCAATAGCCACGGTTGCCACTGCACATGCAAAGCTCACCCAACAAACCCCCTAGGATCCACACAGCACCCTGCTGTCCAGGGAGCTCTGGTAAAGGTGTGAAGGGGTAATTCTGGCTCAGCAGTTGCAAGTAATATTTGGAAGCCTCTCCCAGTACCACTGTTCAACCCCAAACTTGCTCTCTGTTTGCCCCAGCAACTCTCAGGAAGGGCATCTTTTTGCAGACTGCTTTCTAGGGATTTATTGGGAAATATTGATCATTAACTGATGTAGCATGAAGGTGCTGCCTCTTCACCCAGAGACGAAGTGCTTGGAGCAGTATCAGCCTTGGGTACATCTGTCCCTTTGAACTCTCCTTCCCTAAATCACTGTATGACAGGCTGTGGCAGGTGAGGAAACCCCTATGGCATGGAAAGAAACCTGGCCAGAAGAGGGCTTTTACCAGCATGGGGAGTACTGCAGCATGGCCAGGGCCACAACACTGCATCCAGGTGAAACACCCGCATACAGCAGGATGGATGCTAGCTTGAAATCCACATGGGTTTTCCACTGCTCTGACACATCCATCGTTGCATTTAATTCACCCTTTTCCTAAGCTGCTTAACAGGAATGACCTGTTCTCAGCAGGGGAGGAGGAAGTAAAAAAATTAAAAATAGACAGAAGACATTAAGCATTGAGAAGCACGTGAGGGAAGTACAGTGCTGATTTTGTATTTTCATTAGAAAACGAGGAGAAAACAAACAAACAAAACCTAAACCAAAGCCTAAGCTCCTCTGCTTCCTCCTGCCCTCTGCGACCTATTGCAAAGCAATGTCACAAACGATGTTGGTACCTTGTGGCTTAAACATTAACCTATGGGCTGCTCCAGGAATCCAGGATTTCTTCTGGGAAGTGTCACTCCTGGACAGAGGTATTTTGCAGTGGCTATGTGCACTCAAGTCCCCGCTTCCATGAAGGGGAAGTGCTTCATCTGTAGATCTACTGTCCAGAAGCAACAGATGCTTGGCTCTGCCATAACCCTCATTTCCCTGTGCAATCCTCCTCCCAGCACTCCTCTCCCAAGAGGAAAAGGCAAAAGAGGCCATAATTGCTCCAAACCTATACAGGATCAGACCAGGAAACCCCAGGGGGGTAACCTTCCACTAAAGGAACCGCAGCTCTGATGCCATTTTGGGGTCTCCCTTGCACTGTTTTTGCTGGTTTCCACATCTTTTTGCAGCACAGCCCTGACCTCCTCCCACAGTCCTACTGCTGCCATAAAACCCACCCTGCAATATTTGTCTTGTTGCGTAAGTAATCCTCCCTACATATTTTCCAACCAGTCCACCTTGGAAATGACTACATACAGTTCTGAGTAAAACCTGAACCCCTCTTCCAGCTTGGGAGCCAGTGGGGAAGTGCAGCTCTTTCCCTTACACACTGATCCTGCTGCATTTGGCCCAAATCCTGCAGCAGCTCCACAAGTGCATAACATGGCTCACTTAGGCCCATGTTTTCAGGTTATTTGTGATACATTTCTTCCGGCAGTGTTGTCAGGAGCTCCTCAAGTCAGCCCTCATTCCCAGGCTGCTTCTTCCATACAGTGGGAGACACTTTCACCTTTCTGGTGCTCCAAGGATTAAATTTCCTTCAGAATCTTCATATTTATCAAAAGAGCTTCCTATAGAAATAAGTCCAGGTCAGCCAACAGCCAGCTGAGGCAGTGTCCCTGGTTGAAAACCACTTGTAGGTAGAAAACAAAACTTCCCTGGGGCTTGACACTGGATCTCTGGGGGGATTTCTGCTTCCCCATCAGCCTCAGCCACCTCTCACATGCAGGGGAATGGCCTGGGACAGGTCAATGTTTAACTGAGCTGGGAAGGACATGCGAGCCCGGCAGCTGCTCACACAGATGCCTCCGTGTTCAGGGAGCACTGTACGTGAGCGGATTTTCCTTCTCCTTTCAAGCCACTGCTCCACTAAATGGGCCTGAGCTCTTCCAAGGCACACCCCAAGGTGACCAAGGTAGCACCAGCTTGCACTGCGGAGGGCCTGCCTGTTCTTACCACCCCATATTGGCACCCCAGCATGCCGGGACAGCACAGCCTGCACCCGCTGGCTGAGGTGAAGTGGGGGAACCACACCGTTCACAAGGAACTTCCACCTCTCCGGGAGACCTGGTACGGACGAGTCTCTGCAGGTAAGGAGGTCACCACCATATCACTGCAAAGGGGAGGGCAGAGAACCATGGGGCATTCACTGGGGTTGTGGATTTGCTCAGTGCAGGGCAGCTGGGGGTCTGTACATGTGTGTACTGAGGCCTTCCTACAGCAGTAGCTTTTTGCCATCTCCAGGATATTTTAGCTTTGGGAAAACTGAATTCACCCCATTCCCCACGTCTTGGAAAGCATCTCAGACCCCAGAGCCCAGATCCCAGGCTTCTTATTCCCATCAGTCACGCTCCTGGGAATAGCCAACATCCACACCCCAGCATCAACCTGGCATGTGATGAAACCAGCCTGCATCCAAGCAAACCCTCATACAGCAGCCCCATAACTCCTGGCCATACAACAATCCTGCTCACCTGCCATCGCTGTGCATGTCGATATTGCTAGCTCAATTAGAATTAGATTCTGCATAATGCACTCCACAGATAAGACTCAGCATTAAAATAAATTATAGCCATGTCTTGTACATGTTAATTTCACAAGCCAAGAGGCAGGGAAGGCAAATAGCATAGTGTCCTGGGTTCAGCAGCAGCAGCCATTTTTCCTCCTTCTCAGTAGCTGGTGCAGCGCTGTGGTTTTGACTTTCAGGCTGGGAACAGTGATGATAACACCAATGTTTTTAAGTTACTATTCAAATGTTCAGTCCGACCAAGGATTTTCTGAGTCTCATGCTCTGACAGGGAGGAGGGGAAGCCGGGAGGAAGCAGAGACAGGACACCTGACCCAAACTGACCAAAGAGGTA
>JASSUY010029543.1:1480-87701 GCA_032466535.1 Forpus xanthops
TGATGGGGTGCACTGTGTAGTAGAGCTTGGTATCAGGTGATGGGGGGCACTGCGTGGCGTGGCTAGGTATTAGGTGAAGATCTGTTGTATTCTCTCTCCTTGTATTTTCTCTATTATTATTGGTGGTAGTAGTAGTGATTTATGTTATACCTTAGTTACTATACTGTTCTTATCTCAACCTGTGGGAGTTGCATTCTTTTGATTCTCCTTCCCATTTCCCCGGGGACTGGGGAAGAAAGAGGGGGGAGTGAGCAGAACTGTTCGAGGGGCCTCAAACTACGACAGAGGGTTGCCCCTACAGTAGCAGCCAGACATCAAATTGGCTTTGCTGTATTGTAAAATCACACTTTGAAGAAGTTAAGTAGAAAATGGGGAAAACCCACAGACACGGAATGAGAAAGCACTGCTATCACAACAGGATGCTGTCTGAACATTTACAAACAGAAAACGCAACTGATCCTCCTTTTTTTCCTGCCAGTGGAAGAAATCCTTTCGTGAATTTACATGTGTGTTTGTTTGTTTATGTTTGTAGGCATGGGAAAGAGAATGAGTTTGCATATTCAAGCTGGTCTGTCTATTTTTACAAGAACAGTGCAAACTCTAACAATTTGTGTTGCAAATGGTTAGGTGTATTTCCCCAAACTCTTATAACCAGAATTGATGAGCAGCAGCAATTCTGAAATAGGAACCAACATCACCCTCAGGGCCTCAAATTTGAGTGGAGACTTTATCGGATGATGCAGCCCCCTCTTATCTATAAATCAGTTCACCTCTACCATTTTGTAACTGACTGGAGGCTTTACATTTAAACAAATTGTTGTGAAGGGATATAGTGAGAGAAGCAAATAAAAAGAAAAAATCAGAGCAAAAACTAACTCATTTATAAATAATGGGTTTACCTTACAGGCTCAAGGAGAGGAAACACAAATAAATGCTACAGAAAAGGCTGCTGAGGTAAAATATGCAAGAGACAAATAAAACCCTCCCTAATGGTGCTGCCTTTGCATCAGTGTTTCCACAGCAGTGACTCACAGCTGCCTGGCCACCCGCAGCCCTGGCTGGGAAGACAGGTTAGTGCTGGGGGAGCCCAGCAGCCAGCCACAGGGATGCTCCATCTCCCTGCTGCTTCTGGTCTCTTTATTCAATTACGTTTCCATTCAGTAGAATATTCCACATTAATAACATGGTTTTCAGGAATTACAGACACTCTCCTTTCTTGATTTTGGATACAGAACCAAGGTGTTTTGCCAGGTTAGTAACAGTTACCCAAAGATCTGTGGGCTGCTGCATCTACACTAGGATTTCAACTTAGCTCTCACAGGCTCTAGAATGAAACACTAACATTCAGTTCAGTTCATGAAGGAGGAGCTAAAGTAAAAAATATCCTTGCCCTACTAAAACGCTGCAGAAGCACCTCATACACCAACTGACATGCAAAAAAAATGGAAGTTCATTTCCGGAACAGACTCCTCTACTAAACTGGGAGGGATACTTGCAATACTCCCATGCTGCACATGTAGGTGCAAAAGAGAGCAGGATGTTGAACTCTCATCACATCTTTTGCACCAGTGATGTGCTGGGTAAAGAAACTACTGTTTTACCAGGTGGATGTGAGGCAAAACAGACCACCAATGTGCTTGCTCTCCACCCAGGAACAGCAGCCTCTTCACTTCTCGCAGGCACACCTTCCAGGTCCAAACGCTTGAGAAATAAAAGCCTGACACAAAAAAAGTCAGCAGGGAATCATCAGAGCAAAAAGATGCCTCCTTGGCTAGACTCCCATTGGTCTAATCATGCTTGAAGCAGGTCTTACTAAGAAGAGTCAGCAAGGATAGGAGAGCAAAACAAAGACTTGTGCTTTTTATGAAGCACGAATATTTGCAATTTAATAACAACATCTTTGCACTTTTATTTATCAGTAGAAAATGTTCTCTGCCAGAGGGGTTACACAAAGCAGAGTCAGTGGCTTTAATCTCTTTTGGATTAAACCTACCTAGAGGAATGTTCACAGGTCCCTTGTCAGAAAGACTTGCAATGCTTCTAGGGTCAAGAGAAAAATAGTATCTTCTGCACTGATCAACTGAACTGCTTTGCACAGCATCTTCAAGGCTCTTTTAACACTCAGCTCAGCCGCATGCTTCCCATTGCATATTCAAGAGACGGCACAGGGGGAGAAGAACACTTTCCCGTTAGGCACAAGGGGAGTGTTTATCACCGTTACAAGTCAGCTCGGAGTACAATGAATTCCCAGGTCCTTCAGCATTAGCACTTGCTGCCTTTATCTCCAGATTTAGGAGCTGCGCTTTAAGACTGTACTGTAGCCAACTCCCTACATAATCACTCAAACCGCATCTTGCAAAACGAGTACTGTTAAGAGACTTAGACCAAACATTTTTTTGTCTCATTAAATGTTGGAGAGTAACACTGCTATTTTATATTTGTATTTACATATGCACATCTTAAGAAAGAGAAAGAGAGGGAGAAAGCTCACACAGGATAATCTCAAATAGACAGTAAATTTGTGGGCCAGTGAGCTACAGAAGGAACCAAACAGAGACTTTAAAACGCTCAGAAGTAGTTTGCATGGGCTACCCTGCACACATTAATAGCGCTGCATTACTCACTTGAAAGTGAAGCACCAGAACTTCTTTAAAAAAAAAAAAGCCTCAAACATGTACTTCCCCCTCCTGATTTACTTCAGAACAGTGGCCATCTGACTGATAACGGACAGTGGCTAAGGTCTGCCTACCATTCCCAAAGCAGAAGCTATAAATTCCAGCCTCTCCCTTCTCCAAACAGCCTGCCAGCTCTCACATAACTTGTTGGGACTTTGTATCTTTGGAATTTCTCCTCCCCTCCTCATTAAACTTGGCTGAAGATGGCCAGCAGATCCAAAAGATATTTGGCAGAAAAGAAGGAAGGACACACACACTATTGCCAAGAAGCCTCATTTCCTTAGGAAGTCAGGGTAAAAAATGTGGAATGTCGCAGCAAAAACAGGAGGAGCCCACTGGCAGGTGCAGTTTATGAAACTACAGTTAAACACAGTCAAGAAACATTAGATTTCAAGCAGATATATCCCTTTAACATAAACAGAAAACTAATTCTCCTGTCTTTGATCTTAATGCCCAAGCCACATTTTAAAGTGCACTTCTGCAAGACAGCAGCTCTGGGCCAGGGATCTCTTGCTTGCCTGCCTATTCACAAGCAGGAGGTATACACCTCAGACAGAAGTCCAGCCTAGATACTTGCTAAAATCAAAGCACAATGCGTTGTCACAATCCTCGTTGGTTTTACTCTACCCAAACTGGCAAGAGCACACATGCTCTAATGCTGTATTGACAGAGTTGCCTTGTTTTCCTTGAGTAGACAATATATCTGATTCACCAGGGGTAAATTAAGGTGTGCTGCGTGTCTGACAGAAACGATACAAAACACAGCCCTGTACTTCTTGCTATTATCTGCACACAAAACATTTCTGTTTCCCATCAGAACTGGAATCTTCTCAGACAGCTCAGACAAACAGAGCTCAGTGGTCATGAAGGCAGCAGCAAATTGCCTGCGTTGAGGCCACCTGCATGAATGCTCCCCTCGGCCCAGAAGATATGCTCCATCACTAGAATCTGCGCAGGCTACTATTGCTCAAATTCACGTCTGTGCAAGTATGACCTGTAGATTAAATATCACGATTGTGAAAGCATCCTCACACTACCCACACTGAGCCTTCACCACTGCCAGTACTAGGGTCCAGAATTCCCTAACAAAGAAGCTAGCAGTCATTCATATACATATGAAATCACACTGTCATTAGTGACTTCCTTGTCAATGCTCACAGCAGGTCTCGAGACGACTACAGGAAAACAGGCACAGGATTACAGTTAAATGTATTAATATTGCCCACTTGGACTGATAAACAGTGCCCAAAAGCTGGAATTCAAGCAGTTGTCCTAGTCATTATAAGGATGGTAACAGACGTCAGTAGCTCGCCTAGATGACTTATCCTTTCCTTTGAGTGTGTCAATGCAGTTGCACCATCGGACCAAAGGAAAGAAGTTTTTACAGAAAAAGTCCAGACTTGTCCAAAGAGCTCAAGGCTTGCAAAGAAACCTTAATACACAATCCTACCCTCTCACTAATGGAAGTCAACTGTAGCCTACACAGCCTTCTAGTTTCCATTATGCTCCAGTACTAAACATGTGCTCTCACAAAGTGATGAATGATAACAGATTCCAGCGCCAGAGCTGAGGAGTATAACCTTGAGCATCATCTGTTGTGCTACAGCATTGTTACCTGGTTCTCTGACAGCCAGGCAGGCAAAATTTTAAGGCTGTCTCCTTAAAACAAGGAGATACTTCTGCACTCCTAACTACAGCAAAGTTCCCTCTATTTGGCCATAAATTCAGTTTGAGTAATCTAAACTACATTATAACTTGCAAAGCACTGGCAAGTTATTTTTTCTGCTAGACAGGACAAAAACCTTGCACATCAGACCTGTCATAAGCACACAGATGAGGAGAAGGCAGACACAACACAGCTTTTCTTTGCACTTTCCTAACACAATGATTCATGATCAACCTTGAGTATGAAGCCATCTCCTGGCCTCAGCTAAAATGCCATGCAACAGGAGTACCACTAAAAGAGCACCATGACGCTGTCACAGTCAAAGCTCTTCTGTTATTGACAGGTAATAGATGCTGGTGTGGTAGCAGTGGTGCACTCAAGGATCTTAATGGCAAAAGGAAAATATCTGTTTCTTCCAGCTCTGAAACAGTCACGTTCCAAAACTGGCATGTTAAAATATACAGATCAGTATACCTCCAAGGATAACTGACAATAAGGCAGTGCAGTCAGTCTTCCACTCAGGTGAAGAACTCGCACTGAGAAGAAACTGTGTGCTGAAAAAAAGCAAATATAGAAACAGGCATGTGTTTTTCTTTCCCCGTTGCCAATTTTTCCCATCAACCACAGTATCAGTGTGAAGCTGCTCTTCACTGGGACACAGTAACACAGAGCCTTGGTGCTTGGCACCAGCTCTCTCCAGTCTTGTTCTGTATCATTCCCCAAGCTGCTGTGTTTGGTAACAGCCACAGCTTTCTGCCCTGACTCAAACTGGGGGAGCTCCCTATTCAACCTCCCTCTTGCAGCTGCATCAAACCTGACATCCTCCCCTTCCCAGATAAGCTCTTCCACCAACAATCTTGCTAACCACTCCAGGACTTGGATGAAGAGAGTAAAAGCCTGCCCTTTATCCAAACTGGTGCTAGCACTGCTCCAGGAAAATTTATTGGATCACACTCAAAAACTGCAGATCTGACTCAAGTTGGGCATTAGATGTATTTGTCTTGCTGTGAGATGAAGTATGACTGTAAGGACAAAAGGCCCCCCAGAGTTAAATGTCCCTCTGCTCCATCAGGACTATGAGCAGGAAGACTAAGCACTGCCCTGCCACCCAGGAACAGGGATGTTGTGATACAACTGATGCTGTGAGCCCCTCTATGTAGAGTCCTCACCATGAAGATGGACTGGACCCGCTCTGCCCAAGCCAGGCAGCATGGACCTGATGCGTTCGCAGGAGAGCCTGGTTCCACAAGGGCATCAGCCAGCACCACATGGTTGAACCTCCCACCATCAGGGTCATGATAAAGCATGGGAAGAATTGTACCAAGTTCCAAGGCTTGGCCATGCAGCAGAAGTAGTTGTCGGAGCTCAAATTAAGGAGGGAAACAGCCAATTACACAAATGCTCTGCAGCTCAAAAAAGGCTGCCTCACTGGCTGCTAGACTATTGTAGCTCTTTCTGACCTCCCAAACCAGACGCTACAGCTTAAGGGACCACTCTGCCCAGCTCTGTTTTCCTCTGAACTGCAACAGAAAAGTTCCCAGAAGACTTTTTTCTTTTTTGACCTAATCCCTGGAAGAGATCAGAGGTTCACCAGCTTCAGTAGGGACTGGACAGCAGGGCTGTCCACACCATAAATACCTTCCCTATTTACTCCTTTCCCACAAATTGATTCCTTGTTTTGCCAGGTAACTGTTTAACCAAAGACTATAAAATCTGGTACAGACAAGTAGCAAGCAAACTCACATTTGAGGGACAAACAAGTGGAGTGCCAGTACTCCCCATAGGAACAATCTCAACTTTTAGTACCCTAATCTATTCTCCCCAATTAGTATCAAGAGGAAAGGATACGGCAAAGGCTTTTGGTAATTCTACTGGCTTCAGGTTTGCTTTGGCTAACTTTGCAGTAAGTACAGGCATGGACTGGTGTATAAGTACTTTTATCAGGCAGCTGCACTAAGCCAGGTAAAGTAGCACATTCATATCTCCATAATAAAAGGCCAGTCCATATTCAGTTTCTCCGGACTGGCTTAACTCAGTTCCGTTACATAGTACTGTGAGGATCTGCATTTCCCAGTCTTTTCACATGAAGCACCAACTTCCTAGTATTTTCATTAAGATCAAAATCCACAGACTGTCTCCAGGTTCTCATGGTAAATGAATATAAATATAAATAATATAAATATAAATATAAAGTTTTGGTGGTTATCATTTTGGTTTTCCCCTCATTTTGTCTGCCTGCATGTAGGGTCACGCACCGTCCCTCATTGCGACACCTGCATGTGTGGGAACACATGCATTTTTATTTATCTGCAGTCTTTCTGCAGACTGGTATTGAATGTGTTACAGACTATGGATAGATCATCCACATGATCACAGTTTATAACACCACATAGGCCATAAGATACAAACTCAAAAGAATCAAAGTGCCTACTGCAACAGAAAAAAAAGCAGTCAGCAGAGTTGGGAAGACAGCAATGAATAATTCGGGTAACCTTTCCTGTCTAGGTATGGGAGATGGGCCATGTTTCTCTGCAAGCCTGGAGGTTTTGGTTTGGGGTTGTTAATTTTTGTGCAGAGCACGTACAGAAAGGGCAAAACAGGCAAGCACTAAAAGCTTGTCTGTCTTTCATAAATCAGCAGGATACAGTATCCAGTTGTTTACTTAGCATAATTTTACACAGACTAGACCGGACAAGTCATGAAACACTGGGCACAAGAGCTGAGAAATGCTGCTATTAAAAAAGGCATGCAGAAAACTTTCCCAAGGGATGCCAAGCGTGTGTGTGGGAAGAGGTAGGAGGAAGAAGCAGTAGCGTCAGGGGTTATAACAAACAGAAAAGAAGCGATTGTGTTTTTCCCCCAAAATCAGTTATTAAACCTTTCAAAGAGAAAAGCATCACTGGAAGGGAAACACAGGAGTGACACTGGAAACCAACTGTACACCTGCACAGAAAGCCTCCAAAACAGTGAGTTGAGCTGCCTATTTAGAGTGTAATGCAAGTTATCAGCTTAGATGCAGGCAGATTTGCCGAGTAAGCTTTGCTAAGGCTTTAAATGTTATTTGTTTCACAAGAAAATGGATTCTTCTATCTAAACAGTGACTGCCAAATCTTGCAGTGTACTTGTGTTGCATCTGATAACATCGGTCACGGCTCAGCTGGTGTGCTACAGGGCTGCACACCAGTACACAGCAGGGAGCTCACGGTCAAGCGAGTAGAAGGGGTCAACAAGGACTGAACACTGCCTTCTCCAAAACAATGGCCCAAAAGGAACAAAGACAATAAAAAGATTAAAGACAAGACTGAAGCACTCTCAAATAATGCCCCTCCCCATAACATGCAAGCAGCCTGAGCTTCACCCTACATATATGTACATTTCAGAGAATAATTTCTGAAGCATGTATATATGCTAGTTCATATTGTTCCCCTTTTACGGTCATTGGGCTCATTCCAACAACAGAATAGCTTTCAATTGATGAGGATTTGTGGGGTTTTTATTTGTTCTATGCTCTAGTGAAATTTTTTTTCACCCTACATGCTCTCCAGCTTCACCCTCAGAAAGTGAAAATAGGACCTACATATGCACCATTCTGTAGGAAGACTTACAGATCTTTACATCTTACAGATCCTTTAGTGCCTGCTTTAGTGCTGCAGATGTAAAGATCTATAAAGATCTACACAATCTTCTAAGCCTTTTCTTAATTTGTTTAGAGAGGAGGAAAGTGGAAGAGACAAGAAAGTTTTATGCACATCAACACCCCCCTAACGTTTCAGGCAGCAGTGCTAACTAGGCATAATATATTCAAAGATCAAGCTGATATCTTCAGCCCACCTCCTCTTTTCTCATCCTTACCACCATTCTTTTCAAAATTAAAAACTGAACAGAAAACCACAAGAAAAGCTGGGAAGGATGAACAGCATTTCCACAGCACCATGTACGTTACAGAGCTGTAATGTTTCTTCCAATGTCTCTGGTCGGAGGTTATACCACCTTGTTTTCTTCATGCCAACCAAAATGTTTTCAGGAAAGCCGTCACTTTGATTTTGACATCCCTCCCATGCGGGTGATCAAAGCTGTACAGCCCAGAACTGATGTAACCTGAGCAATGTGCGAATTGCAGAACTGAGGCTTTGAAAACTGAAAATCTGGGGTGTGCCCAGAGCGTGCCAACACGTTAAGCTTTCTAATTTGTCAAGCATTTGGCAAAGCAAGTACTAGATCAGAGGTATCACAGAAGAAAGTCTTGGATCTGTTCTCAACACAGGTTAGACAAAACAATCTGAAAGCCCTCCATGGCACTGCTTGTATTTAAGCAGAAAGGCATAACCCTGCCAGTGACATGTGCACAGAGGCAAAAAATCACCTAAAGCTTCCGTAGCTGCTCAACAAAGAAACCACAATTTCAGTTTCGTGGAAGTTTCCAGTGAAGCCTCTTTCCCCATGGGCACAGCCACAGTGTTATCATTGGCCTATAAGAGTAGTTCACCTAATTGTAGCTCTTGAACCAGGTGGAAAAGGTGTATTTGAGGCTGTGGGCCCTTCAGCATTTCTTTCAGGGCAGTGCTGAGGGTGGCAGTCACTGCCCTTTCTGTTTCACATGCTCTCTCTACCATCAATAAACCTCCATCTGCAGGATGGAGATGCACTGTCTGTCAGCAAAAGGAGATCTTCATGACACCATCCCTTGAGAAACTGAAGATGAAACTTCATGATATGGACATCTCTGTCAGCAACAACCTGAGCTACTGCCCCTTCTCCAATATGCCTGGCAACAGCTCTTTTCCAGTCTCACACCACCTTCTTCATAGCAACAGCACAACTGTTTGTAATGTCATGTGCTACACTAGATCAGCAAACCAATCCAGGTTATAAATAACCAGGAGAAAAAGAAGAGCAAGGGTATTTTTAACCTGGAACCACAGCATGTTCACTGATCCAGGTCACCATCTGGCCCCAGGGCAGTTGTGCCAGCACAAGTGTTGGGAAAGAGGCAAGGAACCAGCAAGCAAGAGTGGACAGGAATATCCTATGGCCACATCTGCCACTGAGAAAATGGTACATGCAATGGTATCACCCATGCCTGGTGTTAGGAACAGTATCATCCGTGCCTGGTGTTAAAAACTGGAGCTGACTTAACACGACTTGGAAGAATTTACACATTTTCAGCCTCCACAGCCTCACTGCTTGGAAGCAGAAACACATGAGCTCCACTGGTAGGAACGACAACACTTCAAAGCTGCATGGGGCTAACATCTCCAAACTCCTCCCTCTGATTAACCTTTAGCCCACAAAAAAAAAGCATGAGCTTCTGAGATAAAAGTTAGACAATGCGAATATACAATTGGCTTTCCAAAAACAGCCAAAAATTGAGAGTTTCAAAACATAAGCCATCTCCCACAACATGAGCTCAGCCATACTACAGACAGCATTTTTCAATCGGTTTCTTTTTGCTGTGCAACCTCTCCATTACAACTGTGTTTTTAACAGCTTATCTTAATCACAGAGGGAGTGTCCAGTACAGCCAGTCTTATGGAAGAAGCCTTCACTGTGCACCATCCAGAAAGCTGCCCTCTGTAAAACCACTGTACAAATGGAAACGCTTGCTGTGCAAAGAACATTCATTATGTGTCAACACACCTTCATCCTTCTCTGGTTTGCCTGCTTGTTAACTGCAGCAAAAGAGCACTGCCTCCTCATGAAGGCAGCCTTTGAAAATCTCCAGCTGAAAACTGATTTTTATCAGGCCATCTTACAAAGCAAGAATGTCTAGCTCTTGGCAGACACAATAGCTTAAGTTAGAGAGGGGCAGTCACACTGCCCATCCATCACAAGGAGATTCGCAGATATGACTGAAGTCCTACCAGTTGACCTGACCCTGCCTTCTTGTTTTCCTCCCTCCCCTGCCTGTTTATCCAGTACTCCCTAGCCACTCACCTTGGAGCCTGTGTCCTTTTGCTGCCATTTTTATGTGCTGGCACCTATACACACACCAAACTACAACACAATTTGCAGCAATACCTTTGTAGGAGTTTTGCTTAATGTAATGAGCTTGCCAAAGCCCTCCTGCTCTGTACAAAGCACATGCATTAATATAGTTTTTCCCCCTAATACCTATACAACATCGAAGAGTTCAGAAAAATAGGATGCTTGGTTTGAAGAGGCACAACCTCTCTTCAGAAGTGTGATACCAGTCAAGCATTGTAGATATCACACAGGAGGATCCCATCTGATTTTCATTCTGAAGCTGTTGTTAACTTGTGGATGTTACTCTAGAAAACACGAATAGAATCAACAGGAAAAAACCTTTTCCCGATCTGTTTTGAAGACGTAATTTAAACTGATTGCTTTTTGAACAGCATAAACTGCAAGACTTCTAAGGATTCAAGTATAGGCATATATTTTTTATTTCTTTGGCTGGGTTAATTTCCCGTCTTTCCCATTTAAAGCTCCACAGTAAATCCCCTGGGTCAGTTACAACTACTACTTTACACTGCTGCGTTCTGCCAGCAATCTGCTCATCATTCTTGCAGATGTTTCTGCTTTCAGACTTCTTGGAACTTTATTGGACCCACTCCTTTGAATAAATATATACCCTTTGTAGGCTGCAAATGTAGCAGCAGAACTACTGTCCTCTAGGTCAGGCAGCCTCCTCACCTTTTCCGGTACAAGCAAGATGATACATTAAAGAGAAAAAAGTAGGAAGCGGGGAATCTGACTTTTTTTCCCCTCTTCTGAGATGTGTCTGAAAAGGGAGTGCTATGTCTGCTCATATGTCCTGGGACCAGCCAAAGCAATCTGTGAAGAAGACCAGAAGGCCCTGAACAGAAATCTCATAAGGGCAGATGGGCTGGAAAGATCAGGTCCTGAAAACAGAAAGCAAACATCCACATGCAAGGACTATGCCCTTCAAAATAAATACAAGGTAAGCCTTATGCCATCTCCTATTATTAAATTCTACCTATATTGTTAATAAAGTAGATTGTTCTTCTGCTTACCTCCGTAACGTCCATGACTTTGATGGCTGCCAGCTGACCTGTCTTGACATGTCGACCCTGAATAAGAGAGAGAAAAGTCAGTGCCAGCATCTCACCCATCCCTTCAGCATTCACAAAGCAAAACATTCAAATGAGAGGACCAGACACTGGGTTTTCCCCAGCTGCACTGGACCCTTCTGGTATTTCGTATGAAAACAACACTCTGGAAGGATTAAAAAAAGAAGTTTGGGGTTTTAAAAATGTTCTTATACAAATCTTAGAACTCATTACTTTTTCTCCACATTAAAAGGATGATTACCAAGATTAAGTGCAGACAGATTACATTCACAGCTTCCCTTCAGTTTACTTTAGCAAAGCTCACAGTTATTATTGATAGTTTATTAACATGCTACAATAGTTAAACTCCCCATATTGCATCTTTTATTTCCATGCACCAGCACCTAGTAGCTGGGTTACATATTACTAGGTAAATGCAGGCATGCTTAGGGGCTTGCAAAAAACGACATTTCTTTTCATTTTGGTCTTCACTAGTGAAAAAAGGTGAGTTTTCTGCAAGTGATGCATCAGACCTGCAATAGCTCTCTTTGCCTGCCTCACAATAGCTAGACAAGAACAAGATGTTGTCTCCCTTCAGCTACGCCACCATAAGGGTATGGTTTCTCAGTACAGCTGGAGCTGAATTAATAGATCCCAGCTCCTGCAGCGGGGAGCTCCAACCCTTCCTTCCCCTGCCTCCTGTCACATATTTCTCCTGGGAGCACTGAGCTCCTTCTGGCACTCATCAGATCATATGATAAGCTGATTGAGATCACTGAAATGGCAGAAAGTTAACACAGAAAAAGCAAACTGCAGGGTGGGGTGGAGGGATTGCAGATCAGGAAATTAAACTGGTTTGCTCTGCAGTCAGAGCAGAGCCAGAGCTGGCAGGAGGCAGACTACACGGCTGGGAGGCAGGCAGCACCACAAGCCCCTCTAGATCCAGCCATGGTTGGGCTGTAACTCGCCTCAGCTGATTCTGACAAAACCCTTTCTTTTTCCAGTATATTTTTACACAAGGTGGGGCTGTTTCAATTAGCTGTGCTGTATTTTTATACCAAACATGCACTCAGAAATGGCCCTAGGACTGGTGTTATCCCGTGCTCCACATAACACGCAGCAGGCTGCCCCGAGACCTCCAGACAAACAGCCTGGTCTCACAACAGCCTTCCCAAGCATCATCCTCAAAGGCTCCTCTCTGAATCAGTCATGCTTGCCAGCAAGAGGTGTGCCCATTACACTTCTTCATTTTTATCAAAAATAATGATAAAAACCACAGAGTACTACATTAAAGTCACAGTTCCTTTACCTTTCTTCTCAACAATTTTTAAGTTTCCTAGGCAGAAACTTATACACAGCATGCAGTATAGCTGATGGACATCAACTATATTTTTTTCTTGGACTGTTTTATCTCTTTACAGATTCTTTCAAGACTGGCACCCCAGAACTGAAGCACCCCAAGCCACTAGCTTCTTTGGAGAAATCTTGATTCCTTCACACCTTATGATGCCCCCTCCGTGAAGGCAATGGCCAGGCATACTGCTGGTGCAGAAGAAAGGATGGAATGCTGCAGAATTCCCAGCCTCCGCTTTCTTTCACAACTCTCATTGCGCTTCTCTCTCCCCTTATTAACCAATCCACATGCTTTCTATAAATAAATCACTGTAAACTCTCTTCATTGCATGCATTTCTTTTCACAGCTTGGTCTCAAGCTGGTTTTGATTCTGAAACGAAGTCAGGGTCCTAACGTGTGCAGTAGACAAGACTGACCTCACCTTGACCTTTTTACTTCTTGAACCAAAGCCTTTCAGCAAGCCCAGGAGAGATGCAACTCCGGTTTCCCACCCTGGATCTCTGCCTAATGACAAAAGCCTGTGGTCTTTTCCTCAGGACTTAACATCCCACCAAGGGAAGGGGGGAAATGTTTTATACCAAGGTGGAAGAACGCCTCCTCTCAGTTCTGTCCCTATTTTCCACAGCCCTGCGGAAGGAACTAAAAGGCTCAAGAACATGGGGAAGCACAGTTTGAGGTACAAGAAGAATATGCTAAAGATAAGATAGAAACAAGGACATCTCAGAGGAAAAAAGCTCACAACACTAATGAGGAAGAACACTGAGGAAAAAGAAACATTTTAAAAAACAGTGAAATATGGTTCACCGTTAATTCTGCAGCAAAGCGGCGGTGCCAAAATACTGATAGAACATACGCCAAGCAGAGACAGTGACACAGAGAACGAAGAAGCAAGACATCCACAGGATGCCACGTATCATATGGAAAGTTTGCTCTATTTGTCTTTTTAAATCTACGAACTACTGGTGGGCTAGTTATTTCCAGATAGAAGCCTCAAGCTTCCTAGGGCTCAGCTTCACACCTATTCTCAAGATGATGTTCCTCCCCATGAGACTGGCCCACTCAGGATGACTAAAGTGCACCAGTTCAACCATCCTTCCCCTGCAGCTTAATGAGATCCTGCTGGTGCCTCCACTACACTCTATAAAAACGTGGGCCATGACAACTATGGCACAGCACAGCACAGCAATGGCTCATGTTTCACTTTGCTGTTTCTGCAGCAGGGATGGGAAAAGCTTCTCCATAACCCTCCTAAGGGACCTGAAAGCAAGGGAACTGCAGACTGTGGGAAGTTTGGGCTGCTCAGCATCCCAGGACAAATTTAAACCCCGGTCATTTCAGAATATTGTTTAAAATTACTCCAAATGCCCTTTTCATAACATATAGAGCATTCATACTCTAAGCATCTACAACACATATGTGGGGGATTGCATGACATTCATTTATATGAGAGAAGTAAGAGGATATTTTGAAGCCACATTCTTTTCATTAAAAACATTTTTAGAGGGAGGGAGAAAACAAACATCACAAGCACAACAAATAAGCATGAGCAGAGATTTTGTTTGTTTATCTGCTTAACAGCTCAAGAACAGACTTGTCAAACTATTAGCATGCTGCTATAATTTCGCTTGCAACATGAAATGGCTAAGCATTCCCATTTCGGAAACTGATCTTCAGATTTTCATAGCCAGCTTTTTGCCTTGGAAAAATCTGTCCGAATTAAAAACAGTAACAAAATCACAAATTTGTTGAATGCGACAAAGGAGCTACAGGAGTTGTAGTTAGGAGAAACCCTCTGAACTCAGCCTCCTGGGACAGAAATTTATTCAAGTCCAACTCTCAGGACACTTTGTAAGTGCGGTAACCATTAAGACCCCATCCAGACATCATCTCAGAACACCATTGGCTAACACCAGCAGGACAGAATTTTCCTTGCAGAATAAAGCCTCTGCTTTAGCACTGTCTGGAGTTGCAGCCCCTTGGGGTGTCCCCGGCTCACCCATCCCCAGGGCACAGCAAAGATTCTTGCAGCTGTGTTTCTGGCAATTAACATCGGAGTATCTGAACAATGTCACCATCATATTGCAAAACACGTCCCATGCTAACTGAAAACAGCAGCTTCTTAAAATACTGCTAGATACCAAATACCAGAGGCTGGGGATCACAGGGTAGGTTTCCCTTGGCCAAAAATTTAAGCATGGATATGAAATATGCAATGAAGTTGATAGCAACCTAGATGCATCTTGTTAAGATGACTGTCTCCAGAGCCAATGGACTGAGGGGGCTGCAGAGGCTGTGCTTCATAGTAACAGCAACAGGTAGTAAAGGCTATGTCGTTCAGAGGGAGAGTTTGCCCTTTACCAAGTCTCAGGGTAAGGGCCACAACAAACCACTGGTACTGTCAGCTAAGCCTGGCTCCCACCACCACGAAAAAGAGCTCACCAACACATTCCCTTAATTTAGGCTATGTTTTTACCAGTCAAGATTTCCAAACTACTCGTAGTTTCTTTTGCATTCTCCCTGCCTTTCTTTCCCTCTTTCCATTAATCTACTCATATTAAAGCACTTGATAATCCTCCCAAAGAAGCAACATAAGAATATTTTTCAGACTGCTACTGCAACATTCTATTTTTAAATGGCCTGTTGGGATGAGCATGTCAGTGCAGTTGAGCCTGCTGACCCCAAATCTTGTCCTGTTTCTTCTCATGAGGATCATAGAAAGTTCACGTACATGCAGAGCTGTTTAAAATACAGCTCTTCTCATCAACACAGCAACACTGCAGCATTTAACTGGATCTTAAACTGAATGCACTACTTAAGCATATTCCCAGTCATGTCTGATAGCAATATGCTGTTTATTTCTCATCTCAGTTGTCTTTAAGCATGTTGAAAAGCAGAGGGACAAGGGGAATCCTTGGTAGACTGCCAAGATCTGCAGAACATTATAGATTTCAAACCTACCTACACTCTCCAAGTCAGTTAATACACCTACTTCTTGCCTCTTTCTTCCTCTGCACACATTATTACTGTAAAATTTCTGCTTTGGAAAGGTTCAAAGGCAAGTGGTGTCATGTGCTGTTTTTCAGTGGTTTTTTTTTCCCCCTAAGATGCCTTAATGTTATCAAAGAACTATGCAAATTAAGTGCAAAAGAAATCCTATCAGCTCATTTACCTCCTATCCCCTCGATTACCCAAGATATGTATTCCACAGTAATGTAATTCTCCTACCAGCACAGTTTCCGGCCTCTGTACTAATGTGCCTTTTGGGGGACTGCTCCTGGAAGCTTGCTCTTCAGCTAGATGCCACAGAAGTAGAACATGGGGCAACATCACACATTAAGGAAGGCAGGCAGCCTGCATGACTCATGGACTTGCAAGCCTGGATTATCTTGTGCACTGTACACAAGTAAGTCTTTGGAAAAATTCTCCAAACTCCCAAAATCCTACACTGGCAGTTGTGGAAAGAAGAGCAGCTAAGTTGAAAAAATAATCCACAAAGTCACATTTCAGTTTCTACAACACAAAAAGAAGCAGCAGGATACATTCAAGCATGTTATGAAGTGAAAACTCACCTTGGCACCACCACTTAATAGGGCTGTACAATGTCCCATGCCAAAATTAACTTCTCAGTTTCCACCTTACTTAGTTGACTTTGAACTCCTACCAGCCTAAGGCAACAGGCCATGGAGCAATACTCTGCTACTAAGTTGCACACACCAGTGCAATAAATGATACCTTATTATTCCAGTGCATGTTTACCATCAACTCTTTTTGTCACCCGCCAACACAGAAAGCTACAGACCAAAGAACTTTGCACTGTGAATACTTGGACTCCGTAAGACATTTCTTCCGACTTCCCAGAAAGACCAGGTCTGCCCTATGAAAAACAATGGGAGTAGTGCTCGTGGAGGAAACAGAACATGGCTTTTTGACAGTCAAAACCACAGAATGGCACAAAGTGAGAGTAACCTCCTCAGTTAAAAACAAGTAACAAAATACAAAATTTATATTTTAGACATTTCCACCTAGTTGTGTTTCTAGCCAAAATAATTCTGTTCCCACTGATAACAGTGTTCTGTAAGCTAAATCATAGGCTCTAGTGATGGAGATAAATTTGTAGAAAAGAGGGATAATGCTCATCTGGTTTGGAAGCTCCTTCTAGAACAAAAATCAGCAAAAAAACTGAGCACAAAAGTCTAGCAAATCACCACAGAAGCACATGAGAAGAAAAAAAGGTCAACATTAATGTTCTTTCTCCGTTAGATGATTTCTAAAACCAAACCAACCAGAAGCTATTAAAGACTCCCACTGTTTAAGACAAAGGACAGGATTCTGTGTTTTCCCTCTGTCTAACTCTTGACATCAAATGCCTGGAAAGCAGAAAAGAAAACAACATACTCTCTTATCCTGCTTCAGATACCCACAGGCTCACTAGCTGTCTATTGAAGAAATAATAATGACAATTTACTCATGCATAGTACTGCATTCTGTGAAGTATGAAAGACACAGTTATTATCAGTCCTGTACTTCCAGGGACAGAGTGAAAAGATGTTACCCACTAGTAAGGATAAAGAGTTCCATACACTGATTTTTTTTACTTCAATTGCTAGTTTTGTGGTAGCCTTCCCACTCCGAAAGATGTTGGTTATACATTATCAGAGGCATTTCCTTCTCTCAAACAGTTCATTGCCTAAATAGGAAAAAGGAAAGGAAGGGAATGAAAAACAAAAAAAGGATGGTGGGTAAAAACATGGCAGAAAGCCATAATCTAACTTTCCCAGGATCTCAACAAGTCAATGGCAGAACTCAAGAGTGAGGAGGCATCCCTGCCAACTCCCAGCACCCTGACCAGCAGCTCACCTCATCCCCACCGATTAGCAGGAGATGGTTTTGCCTGATGGGAGAGGATTGGAAGAAAACTGCAACAGCAGATAGTTCTGCCCCTTCATCAGACATCCTAGCCATCACCTGGCTGCTGCATTAAGCTTTGCTGCTCTGCAAGCAGCCACCAAGGGCTTCTTGCCCCAGATTCAACACTTCTTCTACAAGGACACACAAGCTAACCAGCTTGAGCCCCCAGTCTGGAAAATACCCTCTTCAAGACCCATCCTTTCAGCCACCAACAGGTTATGCCCACATTTATTGAGTTTTACTAAACATAGTCACTCATTTTCTTTTATAAAAGAGTCCCCATCCTGAGCCCTCTCCAAGAGAAGGTCCTCTAACCTTATTATTGCTTTTTTCTGCTTTTAAACATACATAGGAAATTTAGTTGGGACACTACAGAAAGACACCAAAAAAAAAAAAAAAAAAAAATTAAAACAAAAATAAAAGAATGAAACCAGAGCAGAGGCACACCTCCTACGTGGACACAGCTGGCTCAGACTACATCTGGCTTCCTCTGTACACATCAGTTAAAAACTGCTGTGTCCAGTTCTCATTCAAATCAGTTCTTAAACCTACCATAATGGCTTTACCAGTCACTAAATCCACCCTTCCTAACACTGATTTGTCTCTTCTGACCTCCTGCAGTGATCTCTTATGCAGAACGATTTCTTTCTGGCAACTATAAATGAAAATAAGCCAGATGGAGAACACGAAAAGAAGAATTTAGACCAAAATGATAAAACATATACTTGTGGATGTAAAACGACATGGGCTACATGTACAGATGACTTTTTATTGTACACCTCAGAAGCCGCTTTCATCATCAAACACCCTCTGTCAGATCTTGGCCACTGGTTTGGTGGCACAGCCATAGCAAGTCCCAGTATTTATCAGGTCACAAGGGCCACCAAGGGTCTCCAGAGCAACCAAGCCACCACCACAACCACACAGTACCACTTCAGATGCTTCTACCTCAGACCAAGCATGATCCAAACTGATCTGCCATGGAGGATAAGGGCTTTGAAACAACACAGGTGCCTCCTCAGCTGGGAGAGACAGCAGATAAAGGGCACAGTCTCCCAATCGCTTTGCCAGAGTGACACTGAAATAAACCTGGTTAAAAGAAGCTCAGTGCTGCTTCTCTTTGTTTGCTTTTTAAATGAGCTCATATTGACATTTAACTCATCACCCCTGGACATGCAAATCTAAGCTCTCCTGACCGAAAGGAGCAATTTACACCTTGTGACCAAGGCCCTTTGCAAACCCAGGCAAGCCTGGACCCATTTCACTCAAGTCACTGCCAAAAAGCTGCTGAGAAATCACCTGGATGCTTTCTGAAAGAGAAGGAGAGTTTTCCCGTACGAATTTAAGTATTTAAGCATAGAAGTGCCACAAAAGACATACGTCTCTTTGGGGAAAATAAAATCAAAATCATAGATAGGCCCTGCCTCTCCATGCACAAATGCTGTTGGAAGCAGCTTGCACTCTCCTGGAAGACACTGTCAGAGGTTATATGCCATGAGAGAAGGAAAATCAAGCCCACACACACCCTACCAGTCTTGCTGCATTCAGTCTGCTGCCAAAAAGCGTGGCTCTGAAAGACAGGCAATATCCACCCCAAGGCAGCAAGGGAACAGTATTCCTCACAGGTGGTATCCAGCAGGTACAGATAGCACACATTCAGCTACACTGCTTCAAGGACCTGGCTGCCCCAGGCACCATCCCAAAATGTCCACCAGCCTCCTAGAGAGCACCAGGAGGGGTATTAAACAGAATCAACAACTTCTTTAATTTCAAGTACACTGAACCAACACAGGAACTAACCTCACTGTAAATGCAAAAGACCTGGTTGGAGGGGAAGAAGAAAGGGAGAACTATTGGCTCCACTGCTTTTATAGCCCTTTTTAATATGTTTTGGGGTTTGCTGTTGTCAATTCAACCCACTGGACAAGGAAGAGCCCAACACTCACACTACTGTGCTTAACTGATCCCACCAGAAGAGTTGCCTTTTGTCTAGCTGCACCACGAGACACTAACAAACCTACTGTGTGGGAAGGACCTGAAGCTATCATTGCACAGTTTAATATTAATGAGGGACAATGAGAAGGAGAGCTATTTTCATTTGTACCATTCCAGCAGAACAATACAGCCAAGCTGAGCCGGGAAGTCAGGCCACTCAATAAGTTTTATTTCAACATAGTTAAAATTGAAGATTTCACATTCACAACCTTTAAAAAATTACAGAACATTGGTAGTAAAGTCAAGGAAGTGTTAAATATACATTTTATATCTGCATATATATATACAAAAATAATAAATTCCAGTCCAACTGTCAGTACTCCTTCCAGTGCTACAGCATGCAACAAAGAAGGGCTGGAACTGTGTGGTTTATGGCTTTCTGCTCTTCCTGATGAGGACAGACACTAATTGACAACCTCTTTCCTTACAAGCATCAGCAGCGCCACTTCCAGTTAGTCACATCTTCTCACCATTATGGACTAGGGAGCTATAATTTACAAGGCAGCAACTGCTGAAATTAAAATGCAACTTCTAGGGCACCAGATACGCTGAGAGGGCGCTACAAGAGCAGGCATTCTTACAAAGAATGGGGACCATGTTTTATCCTGTGGCCCGTATGTAAGAGCAAATTAGGAAATACTTTACCAACTTGTTTGCAAGATGCAAAACACACATTTAGCCTGGAGTTGTGTGTATTTTAATTAAACGAGGGCTTGCACCAGGAGACTCTTTCCAGCATTTTTATCTTCTGATACCCTGCCAAGTACATCTGTGATTCTAAAGAAAGGAAAACCTACCTTGTCCTTGAGAAACTGGCACATGGCCAGCGAGTGATCGGTAAACAGCTTTGCGTCCACACAACACTATTTTCAAATACTCAGGCAGTATTTTCAGACCTCAAACTATTTCTGCTTTGTCAGCACAGGAGCCTGACTCAGAAATCCATGCCTGTGCTAACAACCATTTCTGTACCAGACTCATCAGCAACAAAGTCCCAACCTCAGAGGTCGCTGGGCCCTTTGTTTTTTTACTTAGCAGAAAAAGGTTCAAGCTGAACAGTTTCCCCTCAGTTGCTACCTGGCCAGTGTTTAAGATGAGCTCCCAAAGCCTGTAGCCAACACGTTTACTATATGAAAAGGCCACACGACAGAAAAGCCATTATGCAATGCACTCAACTCACAGGTTAATCCATGGAGAAGGACAGCATTCATTAAGGAAATGGAGCCTGTGCATTCTCCAATTATTACTTTTTACCGAGTACTCAAGAACACACCAAGTGCCTCGCAAAAGCCAGTCAAAACACGTTCACCAGTCTTAAATAACACACCACGGGCTTTCACAGACGAAGTTGTGGCAAACAAAAAAGGAAAGAAATTCCTTTGGCGGACTTGTAAAGCAGGCCCATGGTGCTGCTGCCACTGCTGCCGGTCCCCACCTGCCCTGCTGCACGCTCAGCGTACAGATATAATGTAGATTAAGCAAAAGTTATTTTGGTGCAAAGGATTTGTGAGGTATTTTTCTACAGGAGGAGCCATCAGATCAATACCAGGCTCCGAGCCTGGTGTCATCAGCAGAATTTGGGGATTTTGATCATGGAAAGGTCTACATGACACCAGCCCTGATGCTGAAGGATGGTGTACACCTATCTCAAAGGGGGGACATGATCATTGCACAAGAGTTTGCAGAGCTCACGGAAAGAGTTTTAAACTGGATTTGATGGAGGAAACTGATAAAAACAGGCTCACTAGAGATAAGTCCAAGGGCACCACATCAGTGTTTAAGGGACAATATATTAGCGAGGTCCTTTGGACTGCTGTCTCCATGGAGTTTAGGGATGGAGAGCTATGCAAAAGCAAAGACACAAGGGTTATTGATGTGTCAGAAAGCATGGAAGCACCTGAGAATGGTCACATGGGAATTACAGTTTTCTCCCCCCAAGTTGAAGTACATCTACACCAATGCATACAGCATGGACAACAAACAGGAGGAGCTGAAAGTCATTGTGCAGCTGTGGGAAAGAAAGGAACAGATGCCACCACAGAAATATGGTGGGATAACTTGGACAGCTGGAGTGCTGCAATGAATGGTTACAAACTCTTCAGAAAGGACAAGCAAGGAGAGAGAGACAGTGAAGTAGCCATGTTTGTCAGGGACTATTTTGATTGTCTAGAGCTTAATGATAGTGATGACAGGGTTGAGTGTGGGTAAGAATCAGGGGGAAGGCCAGCAAGACAAGACATCATGGTGGGAATCAGTTACAGAGCACCAAACCAGGATGAAGAGGCAGATGAAATATTCCAGAAGCAGCTATGAGAAGTCTCACAACCACTAGCCCTTGTTCTCATGGGGGGACTTCTAGAAATACAACACAGCAGAGAGGAAACAGTCCAGGAGGTTCCTGGAGTGCGTGTAAGAGAACTCTCTGACACAGCTGGAGTGGAAGCCAACTAGGGAAGACACCCACTGCACCTGCTGTTTGTGAACTGAGAAGCACTTGTGGGTGATGTGAAGATTGGAGGCTGTCTTGGGCATAGAGATCACAAAATGGTAAGAGCTCTTAATTCTTCGAGACAAGAGGGTTAGCAGAACTGCTGCCCTGGGCTTCCGGAGGGCAGGCTTTGGCCTGGTTGACAGAGTCCTTTGGGAAGCAGTCCTCCTGAAGGGCAGAGAAGTGCAGGATGGCTGGACATTCAAGAAAATCTCCAAGGCACAGGAGCAGGCTGTCACTGTCCCCATGTGCTGAAAGGTGATCTGGTGGGGAAGACCAGCCTGGCTGAACAGAGAGCTTGGGCTGGAACTCGGGAAAAAAGAAGAGTTATGACCTTTGGAAGAAGGGGCACTGAGCTGCTGGAGCAGATCGAAAGAAAGGCAATGAAGCTGGTGAAGGGCCTAGGGCACAAGTCCTGTGAGGAATGGCTGAGGGAACTGGGGTTGTTCAGTCTGGAAAAAAGGCTCAGGGAGGACCTTATCACACTCTACAGCTACCTGAAAAGAGGCTGTAGTAAGGTGGGGATTGGTCTCTTCTCCCAGGTAACAAGCCATAGAACAAGAGGTAAGGGCACTGGGGTGTACCATAGGAGGTTTAAGTTGTATATTAGGAAAGATTTCTTCACAGAGAGGGTGATTAGGCATTGGAACAGGCTGCCCAGGGAAGTGGTGGAAAAACCGTTCCTGGAGGTATTTAAAAGACCTGCAGATATGGCACTTAGGGCCATAGTTTAATGGTGGACTTGGCAGTGCTAGGTTAATTGTTGGACTCTGATCTTAAAGGTCTTTTCCAGCCTTAATAACTCCCTTGATTCTATGATCTTCATCCCCAATACATACCTTTTGTAACTGCAGGTATGGTATACACTGTATACTTTTTTGTTTAGGCTTTCTACTAACAACTGCACTTGGGGAAAACAAAACAGGACCCCACACTATTTTCTCATGACACTATACAAAGTATTATTATCCTGCTTACGATCCAACACCAGTTACTCCAGCAGACCACAAGTCACGACTCTGGAACACAACTGTCATTAGATGTAATACAAAAATTGTTAGTTGGAAAGGCCAAGCTTTTGGTTGTAAATCACTCATCAAACTGGAACAAATAGGACAACTTCGTATGCTCCAGGACTGCAAAAAAATGAGCAACGACCAAAATTCAGCTTTGGAGGACCACTAATAGGTTTTGTAACCACTTACAGCCAGGCAGCTAATCACAGCATCACCATCCATGAAACCTCCCCAACATGCACAGCTTCTCAGGCAGAAAAGGGGCAGAAATAAGGGGGTGGTAAAGTGCTTCAACCACAAACAATCCCCTGGTACAAGCAGCAAGGCATCCCTTTAGCCCTGCAAGTGTTATGGCAGCCATGCACACATGGAGGAAGGAGGCAGCAGGGACACGGCATGAGCCCAGACAGGGTCCTGTCTCACTGAGGGCAGATACACAACATAAAGGAAGCAGGCAATAGGCTACCCGTGCCAATGACTACAGCAGGCTGACCATCTCCATGACTATCAGCTCATCTCCCCTAAATACAGATATGGAAATGAGAGCCTGTAAACATTTTAGACTGAAGTCCCAGCCCCTGGCAAACCAAAAAAGCAATCATTCAGCCCCAACTCAGGAGTGTCCTACACACCCAAAGTTTCCATCCTCAGCTGGGTGGTTTCCAAAGAGGCAGTTGTGAAAGATCCCACATATCTGCTCATACTCTGGTGTATCCAAGAGCAGACATTGCTAACTGTGAGGGATTCACCCAGCCACATCTGGATGGCAGAACAGCTGGAGCCAGCATACCACCTCCTGAAGCGTGTCTGCAAAAATAACTGGTTGTCTCAGCTGCTGTGGCACAGAGACAGACCCAGGTGGGGAACTACCCAGAAACCCCAGTGAGAGGGAACAGTTTATGGCCAAGGATTCACAAATGAAAATACCACTTAATCCCACACACAATTTAAACCTCAAAATTTGTAGTTTGCAAACATGGATATACATAATGCTAAAGCTGTACCCAAATTTAATCTCTTACCATCCCTTTCCACCACTTCCAACCTTACTAAAAGGAGTGGAGAGGGGAGATGGAAATAAATTTTTAAAGAAGAAGAAGCCTTATACCTGTTTTAAGGTATTTTCTCAGTCACATTTTCCTAGGAGGTATGTGAACCTACCTACAGAGGAAAGTTTGAGCAATGCTGCCTCAGAAGCTACCTACCACTTACACAAATCACCATTTGAATCTGGAAAACAGTTGCATTAAACACAATCAGGTACTCTGACCAAACGCTACAGCCATGACCTAAATACATTATGCGGTATGGTGGTGCAGAGCAACAGTTCCCAGAATTAAGCAATCTTCCAATTAAGTGTCATGCACTGAAAACAAAATTAAATCAGCTGTGATGCTGCCCTACTACTTCTTTCTCTTCACATCAGGGAAAGAAAACAAAATCCTTTCCACCACTCTGAATGCTGTATCACCAGCAGGACTGGATTTCCGAGATGCTGGGGAGGGGTCTGCATACGCCAGCTGTGCCTGTCCCAAATTACAGCACTCTGAGGAGAGCTAAAACAAAGTAATTATTTTTTAAATTGTAATAAAACTGGATTTCTGAAAGTCCCAATGCTTTTAAAGTTTGCCTTTTAAATTTACAACCAATTGTCTAATTACTGAAAGAACATTACAGTTTCTTATAATCACGTGTCTGCACTGAAAACATCAAGACAGTATGCTGGAATTGATTGCTCAATTATACAATGCACAGCTATTGCAACTGCTGTCAAAGTAGAACTCATAACAAGTCCAAGGGCTTCTCTTTCAAAACACGAGCAAGAGTAATGCTTAACACTTGATGCAATTTCACTGAACCAATGGATCACGAGGAGAAGCACATGTAAGACAAGATTTAGTGCACCATGCTGTCAATTATGGGCCATGTTTGAAGACACGCACAAGCACAGATTTGTATTTATGCCAAGTGTGAGGCAGCCTCATCAAATACACGACTGAATTAAGAGCTGGCTATGGCACCATGCTCTAAACCTGAGCACTAATAAACACTCCACCACCCATATCACCTACCCTGGATGACAAAACCCTAATAGAAGTCAGAAACCCACCCCAGCAGGCAAGGGTTCTTCATCACCCAGGGGAGCTACCCACATTCAGAAACTACAGGACATCAAAGGACAGACAGTCAGGGGCAACCACCAAAGCACAGCCCTAGCTTTGGCAACAGTGTGCAGAAATGCTGCTCCATTGTCACTAAAGGTGAAAACCACACAGACACACATGCATATGCCCCAAAAACCATTTTCCATTGGCACTCACCTCTGCCTATGGCAGAGAGCTACGTCCCTACGCTTGGCTCTTTCCACAGGAAAGCTGAGGGCTTTCTGGTCCTCCAAAAGGTACCATGGCAGCTACAGACAGCCTGATGGAGGGCAATCAGACCCTTACAGACACACAGGTCTGTCCCAAAGGTCTTATTCTACCAGGGCCTGGGAGAATGCTTTAGTCAAAACCAAGTGAAAAACACAGGACTCTTGTGCTTCTCTTCTTGTCTAGCTACAGCACATCTCAAACAGAGATGCCAGGAAAGAAAATAAGCAAAATCCAATGAATTTCATCTGAAACATCAAGAAAACCCAAAAAGCTTAATTTGATGCTAGACTGGGCTTGAGTTCAAATGCGCACAAGAATTCAAAGCTGGAAGTGTGAAACATGACCAGCACAGGAGAAAGAAGGGAAGCCATTCATACCTGCCACCAGTGGAAAGCTACAGGGGCTTCCTTTTCTGACTTTTGCCACAAACCCTATGTGTAACCCAAAAAGAAGCAGAGCTAAGAGGATCAGAGTATAAATCATCCAAGACCTGGAAAATTAAAACGGACGAGCTGTAACATCCAAAGTTTCTGCAAGAAGCACAGAGCAAAGGTTCCTCAATATGTAACTCAATGGCTGGGGCAGAGCAAACAAGCAAATGCAGGTTACTGGCAGCACTCCATTTTAGCAAAATTAGCAAGTGCCTGATTTTATTTTAATTGATTTTGATGACTCTGCTTTCTATTTTCTTTTTTTAAACACTGCTTACAAGCCATCCTCTGTACACACTGAAGAAGGGATAACGCACAGCTTCCATTTAGTCTGCTCATTACTTTAAGAATTTCAGGAGACACTATTCCAAAGCAAAAGGAAACAAAAAAAAGAAAACCAACATTTCTCCATTATGTGAATAAGCCTGTAGCTAAGAGAGATTTAATCTACTTAATTATACTGTTTGCTACTTGCATTTACAGTTAGCATTGAAATCAGTGGGTGAAATTCAACAAGAAGTGGCAAGAAAAAGTGAGAGAAACAGTCGACTACTTCATTGAAAACTTCAAGAGTCAACCTTAGTCTCACTAAAAGCAATTTGAAGTTATCAGGAAATCCTACTAGTGTGAATTCAAAGCAGATCACCCCAGCCTTTCGGTCTTTGTTTTCATGTTCATTGCAGGCAGTTCATTTGTTTTACCTTTACAACTCCCATGAATGTGTCACACACTCAATGACAAGTACACACTTAATAATGACAAGCTTTAGCTCTGCCTAGAGATAGAAATCATTCAAAGCATAGGCGAGTCTGTGCCAGTATGTTCCAAGCAAACAAAGTAGAAGACACACGATATGCTTAAGTCTGATTTCTTCAAGGAAAACCACTTAAAAAGGAGGGCCCTGGGGCTACATTTCTCCAGGCTGCCCTATGGAAGAGACCCAAGAGCAGGCAGAGAGCCCCAGTGAGGGACCAGGATGAAGGTCTGCAGGTCCAGCCTGGCACAGCCACCCTGGGGAACCATGCCACGCTACAGCTTCGGCAGAGCCCTGGGAGATAGGAGTTAACAACTCCAAACAAACAAGGAGGAGTATTTTTACTGAATGGCTCAATGGCAAGGGAGCTGTAGATATGGCATGTAGGTGCAAGTACAGCCTTATCTTTCATCTCTTCCTCCTCATCAGATCTTCAGCACTCTCAAGGATGACAATTCCATTCATCTCAAAGAACAGGATCTCAAAGGAAGAATACCTAATAAATTCAAGTATTGTCAGGATTTAATTTCCCCCAGCTAGAATCACCTCATGAATGGTGAGCAAAGCCTTTCTTTCTTCAATCAAGATTACTCGATAATGGGTCACAAATGTGACACAAATGGCAATGCCCAGGCAAAAGAGACAAGCAATCAAAAATCAAGGAGGGGCAAGGGTGACAGGACAGGGACAGAACGCCAATAGAGGTTCTTTGCTAACCTCTCTGCTTGCTTTACACATTCAAACTCAGGTAAAGAAACCTGTCTCATGGATATACCCTAAAGAGGTGGCACCCACTCCAGACAGCTGGAAGGAACAGAAAAAGTAAGGGAAAAGGAGAGAAAGAGCAAGGGTCTGCTTCCAGCACCATTAGGCTCACAAAGAATCTCTGCTTACCCATTACTAGGAAGAAAACTCGTGATGGCAAGCCACTAGAGCAGACAAGCCCAGGAAACAAGTGCACACACAAAAGATTATAAAGATGAGGGAATTCCAGCATTTAGTAATCCCAGCTACCACCACTGCAACCTGCCTATGTGCTCTTTACACAGGAGTCTCCCTTCAGAGCGCCAAATTTCATTCCTAAAGAAAAAAAAAAAAATCCCTGAACAGTGTCAGTGATTTATTGCCAATACAAGATTAAGAGACTTTGGTTCCTCCAAGGTAGATTTAAAGAAGGCTTATCCATTTAATGATGCCGTTAATGAGAGTTAACGATGCTTCTTTTCACCACAGCTAGAGGCAGGCACTTCCAGGACTGGGCTCTACTTGTCCTTCCCACCACTTCAGCGGTGACTAAAATATTCAAATACATGTACCTCAATTTCACTAGGGCGAAAAAAAAGCCTGATGTGCAAAGACAGGAAAAGGAAGAAAAAAATAACAACATCCTGTATTGTTTGTCTGCTGCACAGCCAAAACATGCAAGGTGCTTCCCAAATCTACAAAACCAAGACAGTTAACACCCCTGAAATGAAAAAGTAGAATAATATAAATTCTAAAACTTATAAAAGAGGTATCTGTTGAATGTTTTTGCAAAACTTTCTAGCAGGCCATGAGCTCTCAGCCGAAGCACTTCTGAAACCAGCAGCTGTGCCTGAGGACCTCAATACAAATTATTTGTGGAGAAACTTCTAGATGCATTTAGATGTTAGCATTGCATTTAGATGTTAGCACTGCTACCCTTTTTCCTTCAATTCATGCACACAGTGACAGTCTGACCCAAAGAGTACTTGTATTTCTAACCTTATAAACACTTCCCTAAACTTCTCAGTTTGCAAATGTTTCTTTCTACACTTTTCAAGCCACATCCTGCAAAGTCTACTACTACAGAAATTAAGCAATGATTTTCTTATGCCATATTCCACTTCCTCAGAGGAAACAGCCTTAACATTCAAGAGATAAAGAGCACGTACTTGCATCTTTGTCTTTGTTCTGAAAGATAAAAACATGCTAACCATCTCTTTTTCCTGTTAAACCCAGTACATAGCTCTAATCCTCTGTTTACAAGAGGACATGGAAATATGAGAAAGGTCCTCATATTGACAATGGGTTCAGGGCTGGAAAACAGTGCAGGAATGGACACATGCCAGGATCCAAGAGAGAGCCAGTTCCCAGATAAACTCCAGGCGTTAAGCCCCCAATCTACCCAGCTCAAGTTTTCCAGCTTTGCCATGAAGACTACCAAAGCTTCAAAACTAAGTTCACAAGGGGGTTATTATCTTCAGCAACTTGAGGCACACTGAAGGAGACTCATGAACATACACAAATCTGATGCGTTTGTCACCACAAGATGGTGTGAGATGGGAAAACACACGTCAAGAAGAGATGCCTGGAAGGAGATAACACATTTCCACTCAAGTCATAGACCTCATGTGCGATTCTGAATGTGTAACTCTATTTCCTCTGGGTTTTGTTTTGGGTTATTTTCTAAATCAATAAAAATACTAACTTTATAGTTGTGTTGTCAGGCATAACCCACTAATGTTTATTTTTAAAAGTGCTTTGATGTTCCTGAGTAAAAGCTGCTACAGATAGATCACATATTAAAGAACAGCTAAATATTACCAGGACTGGTGCTTTACACCAGTATTTGAAGTTCCTCTGTACCGAGCAGCCATCTGAGACCAGGAAACAGCAGCCGACACTTCCAGCTGAAGCGCCAGGCACATTCGGTGCCCCTCCAGATTCAGAGGAGAACAGCTAACACCATAAAAGCAAAGCAACAAGATCATGGGTGCTGAGGGAAAACTGAGGAAACAGAATCAGACTTCCCCTTCCTCCAGCAAGTGACTGAGCCTGAACTGCCGGCATCCTGCGGTTCCATTTGCGCAGTCTAAATATGGGTGATTCATGCATTGTGGGACATCCCAGGGCAGGCAGAACATAGCAAGAGACCTATGAGAGATCTATGTCACAGTCATAGAACAGTTTAGGTTGGAAAGGACCTTCAAAGGTCACCTCATTCAACCCACTCTGCAATGAGCAGGGCCATCTTCAACTAGATCAGGTTGCCCAGAACCACATCCAGCCTGGCCTCGAATGTCTCCAGGGATGGGGCACCCATCACCTCTCTGGGCAACCCGTGCCAGTGTTTTACCACCCTCATTGTAAAACATTTCTTCCTCACATCCAGCCTGAATCTCGCCTCTTTTAGTTTAAAACATTACCCCTTGTTCCAGGTTTTGAAGGTAGCTGTGCTTGTGGCCCCTGGAAGTGGTATGAAGCCCTCTGACTTTGAGGAAGTGCCTCAGCATGGCTGGAACAAAGCACACACAAGCAGCTTAACAGCAGACACATCTTCTCATCCCTCACAAAAAGACATGCTGCAAACAACACAGGCAGGATGTGAAAAAGAGGAGTGCATATTCAAAAAGGCTTGTTTACTATTCCTGAAAAGGTCCTGTGATTTGTTCAAGCAGTATATGCACTATACCCTTCAGCTTCTGAGTATTAGAAGCTTTCCATGTTAAATCTGGAAAGGAAGAAAGGGGCTATGGGAAGGATTATTCTTAATTCTTTCACTGCACTTCAGTACAGCAAAAGGGAATGAGCAGGTTAAGGCAGTGTCTTGAAGAAGTAGCTATTCTATTACAGAAAGAACTGTTGAACAAACATTAACAGCATGATTTGGATATCTTCAAGAGACTGTAAATCCAAGATCTGCTGATGTAGAGGAAATGCAGATCTTTATCTATAAGCCCTAAAGCAAAGCAAAATGTAATAAATTTCTGAATTCCCTCTCTGTAGAGAGATTTTGTCCTTGAGGACAAAACTCCACTGCTTCAGTGCTGTCACTTCTGCACCTTGCCCAGCTCAGAGCTGCTGGTGTGCTTTCAAATCTAAGGTGCTCCTGTTTCCAGAATAAAAAAGTCACTGGATCCTCCAAAGGCTCTGTGTTTCAGGGGTGGTGAGAAAAGACTGCCTTTAACGCAGGCCAACTCCTCCCACACTTCTCAACTGATGGCTCACTCTATGGCAAATTATGTTAAAATTCTGCAAATCCAAGGAAGAAGGCTCTAGAAATTAAGAGCAGCCCGCGGCCATGCAGCACCCTCCACCCACAGGGACCCTCTCCTGTGTCCCACAACCCAGCCAGCTTTCGCTGCTGGTTTAACCTTCCCCCTCTCTTAAATGGCAATTTTTGCATGGCAAGGTGGCACCTCCAAGGAACATCTCCAATGCAAAAGATCCTCAAACCCCTAGGTCACGATTTATTAGTTACTGCGATGGAAGAGCACCAAGAACCTTGGTGTAGCTGACCATTCCCATGACTCATCAGTAGGAACACATCCTCATCCTCCTTCCTCGCTCAGATGCTGGAGTTACAGCTATTTAAAGAAACTGCACCACACATCCAACACTGAGGACTTGTCACCCACCTCCTCTAAGGGAGGCAGACATTCAGTTCATCATTAATTAGGTCCTAAACTCACCCTCTGCCTGGTGCTTTTGTGTGCCTCTAATTCATTAGAATATTACTAAGGTACAATTGGAGATAATCATGCTGCTAGCAGCTTTAGCAGGGCAGTTTACAAGATTACATATAATGAGCATCAGAGGGAAGTGCATCATGAATTTAACAGAACAGTAAAAAAAAAAAGAGCAACAGTCCAATTATCTTCTCCCCATGCCAAGTTTCAAATAAAGCCCTCTGTGAGGCCAACACTATAGCACAGTAGGGAGCAGCACAGTGGGCTAAAATTGCGTTATTCTTCTCTTTGTTGGAATAGGAGGACTAACAACTTAGACTGGAAGGCATTTAACTATCTATTTGATTAGTCACTCAACAGAAAGACGGAGGTCACCAAAGCACCATCCAGTGCAAATGTATATGTGAAGTCCAAATGCGATGTCTCCCCACGCTCTTCCTCGTGTCACTTTCCGAAACGGGGTTTGCTACCAACAACCTGCTTTATCCCATATCTCTTAAACTATTTGGTTTCCTGCACTTGAAGGCCAAGCTTACAGCAAGATGTTGTGGGGAATGCTGAAGTTGAGCGTGCAGTATTTATAAATACCTATTTTATACCCCCCCCCCCGGTCATCTGTTTGACATTAGAACATCCAAACACCAACAGTTAAAGCAGAGCAAGGGGGAAATTCATGGCAAAATAAAGCTATTTAAAAAAATTAAATTAAGCTGTCTAGGCAGAGACACAGATGGGAGAAACTTCATAGCTGGTGTCTCAGGCATGAGTAAACACACCCCTGCACGCAGATGTTCTGCAGGTTATTTCCAAGGTACAGGACATCCATGGGAATAAATGAACAAGGCTGGGTTTGCCAGGCAGTTCTTCTGCCACACACAATACCAGCAAGTCCCAGGGGGAAACAGCCAAAACCAGACAGTGACAGCGTTATTCAGGCAGCAGGGAAGAAGGAAGCCTACAGCCCACACAACTTCCCCACCAATCATGCCATGAGGACCAGACTCAGTGTGAAGCACAGGAAGCTGAAGCCCTTCCCTAAGAGCCATTATCCAGGCAGATTAAAGGAGCTCATGGCACCCCCAGAGCTCAGGCAGACATACACTGATGCATTGCAGGGGTAGCACAGAGGCCAAGCGCAATGGAACTCAAGGGCAACTCTTCAATTAGGAGGACAAAGGAACCAGAGAGCTAATTCTGCAAAGAAAGTGGGAAGAGATAAGTCTGCAGCCTCTCCACCAGCTACTGACATGGTCCAGGTACTGGGGGAAGCTCACGCCAAATGCTAATTACAGTTGGAACAACAGCCTCTTGGGACTGAATGGATTTACACAGGCTCAGTGTGGGAGTGCGGCTCAGTGACAATTTATTTCTTACTTATACTGCAGTACCACTCGGTGGCCTCAAATCGTGACCAAAGCAGCATTGTGTTAGATACTGTTCAACCACCCACATCAGCAAAGTGCTTAACCCAAATGGCTCACAAGCCAATGTCCTCATTCAGGAAAGCAATTCCGGAGAGCAAATACTGCAAGAGTTTAATCCTGTCCCAGTTATGGCAGAAATGCCAGTCTGGAAAAGGCCTGGCCTGAGCAATTGTTGCAGCAAATACAGCTCTTTTGCCTTGCTGCGCTGTGTCCTCCAAAATCCCAGATCCTTGGTAAGATGGAAGGAAAAAACCTGAGGTGCTGCTGAGGATTTCTAAGAAGTTCTCTAAAGTGGTCAAAATAAAGCTGTGGTATTCAACGAGAGGACACAATTAAAAAGAACATTAAAACCCACAAAATACACACACCCAAAGTATAACAAACTCCCCTCAAAAAAATCACTTCTTACACAGAAATCGAAATTGAAACAACTCAACCTGCATTTGCCTTGAAGTCTGATTAAAGGAGGTTTTCTGTGCCCAAATTTTGTCTGTGCTTATCAACTATGAAACAACTCCCTGTAAACATGATTCTGTCAAAATTATAGTTCTAACCTTCTAACCTATAGGGTTCCGTGACACTACTTATACTCTTGGTTTTAAGAAAATATTGGAAGGACCTGTTGCAGCAGTTTCTCAGGGCACTCTTCCACTGAAAGACTGCTCTATGAATTCAGAACATTTACATGTCTCAAGAGCCATCAAAATCTCCCTTATGCCAATTTCTTCTCTAGTTTAAAACATCTGCTACAGTTCACTTTAAAAGAAAGGTTAGAATTCAATCAGATGAAGGGAACTAATTCCTCCCATCACCCTTCATATTTCCAAGGCCCAAACAAAACTAGAGCACAAACATCCAAAGCAATCTCTAGGGAGAACAAGCCAGATGCAAACTTTCAGCCAAAACAGAAAAGAAAAACAAATCAGTTAGAGGGTCTCCGATCTGAGGCTTATAATAGAAACTTTTACAACTTGAATTACAACTTACACTAGACCCTGAATTTATAGTATTTTCTTAGCATTTGTACATATGCCTAAATCAAATCAATAATTAAGCTTTGGGCTTATAGAATACAGTAACAAAGTAAATCCTATCTGGCAGGGTATTTTACGGCAGCAAGTTTACATAGCAGTCTATCCATAGCCATGATTTACTTCACTTTCATTAGCTTAAAGACTAAAATCAGAAGACATTTAATTCATCTAATTAAATATTTATAAATTAAGGAAGTACGATCATAAGAACTGATTGCTAAAAGCCACTTCCATGCCAAAGAGTTCAACAAGAAAAACTCACCACCGCCAAGAACATCACTTTCAGCACAGCTTCTCAATATCACTGCGCTGTGTGACTGGAGCTGTGATGAACCCTATCAGGAGGAGAAAAACATCTACCTTTCCCCAGCCATATCTTAGGGGGTATTCATTAAGGTGCCAAGGAACTGAAAAGTAATTTGGAAAGGCTGAGGCAGACTCTTGAGCCCATTACTTTTGCTTTTGTTACTACGTCTGTAGACTTCAAAGATGGATGGATGGATGGAGGGACTGGAACTCAAGGGGAACTCTTCAATTAGGAGGACCAAGGAACCAGAGAGCTAGTTCAGCAAAAAAAAAAAAAACAGGAAGAGATAAGTCTGCAGTGGCAGAGAGAAGTCTGGATGGATGACCTTGTAACACGGTAAGGAAGAAGAAAACCATGTCACCAAGGCAAGTGAGCACACGCAGGCTGCTAATAAAGACCACAAGCTCACCAGCAAAGTGAAGCACCTCCAGCTCTTGTTCCTTTCTTAGAGAACATGCAATACGCACTTCTCTTCTTTGCTGTGCTCATGCCATGACAATGCCTTATGTTACCTCTCAACCAGTAAAAAAAAAAAAAAACAGATAATAAAATAAAATGTTATCTCAGCTGCAGACAATTTTATTACTACTTTACTCCCCACATTTTTACTAAAAATACCGTCATTTAAAGAACTCCATTTATTCTGTCCTCAGCTATGAAAACAAATTTTGTTTTCTGAGGACAACATAAGAGTAACTTAAGCCTTTTCAAAACATGCCTCTATGAAAGCATGCTCTCTCATATTAGTCAGATGAATGCAGGACTATTTTTCCTAGCTTGACTTCGTCCTTTCAGCTAAAGCTGGGGAAACAGAAAGGTTAGTTTCTGTTTATGGGAAGAGCAAGTCACCTCTTTTTAATGCATAAGGAAACCAAAAGGTCTAGTTTGCTGGGAGTTACAGCTCTAAAAGTACAGGATCACCCGCAAAAAGTCATGGGCGATTTGATCACTTTCAGTACTAATCCAGAGAGATTTGGAAAAAGAGATATCGATCCCCAGACAGGAAAGCAAAAGTGGTGAAACGCTCTTTCAAAGAGGTTTACTGCCCACCAAAAAAAAAAAAGTGGGTGCGCAGGAGAAGGCTGTTTTGTTTGCAGCTTCATCTAAGCTGCATGAAGTTATTTCCCATCCTTGTTGGGAAGCAAAGGAGGCAAAGTAGGGAAGCCGCTACGTGAGCAAGAGGGAACAGGTGAAAAATGAGCAAAGCCAAGAGTAAGAAGGCGTGTGAGAATCTAAGTAGAAAGCAGATCTGTGGAAGCAGTGGGGTCAAAAGGCCCATGTATGTGCACCAATACCTTGTGAGTCCCTTGCTGTCAAAATAAGCCCACGTACCTTGGGCAGACCATGCTGCTACAAGCCACAGCTTATGCCTGCATTTCGCCCCACCGCCAATGCACCACAGTTAACACCTCACTCAGCAGAGACCTGAGCAGACGCCTGTGCGTCTGATTTAGGGATATGGCTTGGGTGAGGTGCTGCCGCCAGGAGCATTGTTCAGAGGCAAAACCGGTGCTGCTGTGCTGGGAGGCTGATCGCCTGCTGTCAGCAAGCAAGAGGGCAGGACTTTCTGAAAAGAGAGTGGCGTTCCTACAAAAAACAGTGTCTCTTCTGAGGATACGACACAAACTCTTACTGATTTTCACATATCAGCTGGAAATCAGGGGGCCTGATGCTGCAGGCTACAGGGTCCTCCTTACTGACGACAGGTAACTCCAGAAATCAGGGGCTGACCAGGAGAGATACAGGTTTGGCAATAGGAAAACCATCAACAATGATGGACACGGAAATAGGCTGTCTAATGATGATGCCCCATGATACTACAGGCTACACAAAGTACCCATCAGGAACAGCCTGACAGACCAAAGTGATCCAGTCTTGAGACACAAGACTGGATGAACTCTTTGAGACTCTTCTATATGAATGACTTATGTGAATGGGTTATGTACCGATACTTGCATATATGTGTATATATATACACATATGTATTTATGTTTGTATGTGTGTGCATATATATGCATCCCACCCCTGGCAGTGCTCAAGACCAGGTTGGACAGTGCTTTGAGCAACCTGGTCTAGTGGAAGGTGTTCCTGTCCATGGCAGAGGGTTGGAACAGGAGGAGCTTTAAGATCTCTTCCAACCCAAACCATTCTATGATTCCATGATATACACAAACATGTACACATAAATTATTGATCTGGGGGCGTGGGAAGATGTCATACTTACTTCCCTTAATACAGTTTGCAGCTGTGACTGACTGTGCCTGAAAAGAAAAGGAAAACAGCCCAAAATCCCTTCAAATGATTTACACTTTAAAAAATCCCAGAGACACAAGACAGTGCCAGGCATCCCATACCCAAGGACTATGGTCAACCAACACCTTTGGTCTCTTATGTAAGGCTTGAGTCCCCCATTCAAGGAGAAAAGGACAGGCTTCCCCCTCTTGCCTAAGGAAATCTTCCTAAGGTTAATCTTCTGGTTGTTAAGTAACTTAGGCCAGACACTGAAAGGAGACGGGATCACATGCATTAGATTAGCAAGCTGCATACGCACGGACGTATGCATCTCGTGCTGCCCATGCAAAGGCGCCAGGGAGACGTGTGCTCAAACCTCCCTTATACCCTACTACAGCTGACGGGCTCCATGGGGCACTCCAGAGCAAGGTGGAGGCAAAGGGGGCAATTAATCCTGTTTTGTTTCCCTTGGAAAACATGCCTGTTTTGCGCTCCCTTCTCCCCCTTCCCTTCCCTGTCCAGTGAAGGCCGGAGGCTTTTGTTACCAGCAGGGCCAGGGTGGCGTCAGGGATCTGAGCTACCAACTTTCCTGAGGAAATGCCACTGAGATGGTATCATCAGATCCTTTTGAGACTAGAGAACAGATAAGACCACACTCTGGGAGATAATTACCCATTTGTGCTACAAACATATTTTCTTTTGCAATAGCCAGACTTTTACTCTTAAACCACTAGGCAATTTTTTTCCCTCAGGAAGGTTAACCTGCTATTATAAAAAACACTTATGGAAAGTGCCTACTGAAAGCGCAGGATGACACAGATGAATACAGATTATTCCTGCCCCAGCTTGCGCCCAGCACTGTGAATCACGCTCCACCCTGCAACGCTGAAGCCCCTCTTCCTCCTCCTCCTGCCTCCTCTCCATCAACTCATGCCTCATCTCCAAAGCCAGCCTTCTCCCAAACAGAGGCAGAGCATCCCTTGGCAGCCTTTGAAGGTGCAGGAGCCTAGCAGGCTCAAGTGACGTTCATACATGGCTGTGGCCAATCCAGGTTGTAACACAGGTCAGTCCAGCCAAGCATCCCTGTCTCTGCCACAGCAATCCCTCATCTCAAAGCATGTTTATCCAGGCAGCCCCGACACCAGTTGGCTCCCACCACAATGCTGGCAGGAGCACACTGTAATTTTGCTCAGCCGTAAGAATTTTAAACCGTGCTTAAGCATGCTTGCTAACCACACTTGAAAGTCCTACCAAATTGCGGCCAAAAATGACTGAAGCCCTTCAGCCGGCCAAAGGGCACCCTGGATAAGTAAGAAAATAAATAAACATGCTGCCACAGACAATGAGAGCCTATCTGAAACATTTCAAAAGCAAATACCAGCATAAGGAGCTTCAATGGGATTTCTAAGGCAGTGCATGGGAGTACCATGTTTACAGGAATGAGAATTCAAGCGCTGATCTACTTCTTAAGGCTAGCACAGGGTCTTCTTACAGGAAGAGTGGGAAGGAAAAAAAAAGAAGAAAAACTGATTAGGAACAAGGCCTGACATTTGCTCAAGTCAGGAGAGGAAGTCTGGTATTTTCAAAAAGGAGCTGTGACTGTGAGTGCAATGGGAGATGTGTTGATACCACAGCACCATCAGTAACCTTGCTGGGGGCAATGCCAGAGCATCATGGGGCACCAGGGCCCTTCGACTACCAGGCAGGTACCCAGGGGCAAATCCTGAGAGTCTGCTTCGGGCTACCTACCCCTACCAGAAGCCTAGCAAGCTTCTGCTGCCCTCCAGGGCATCTCAAAACCTCTGCCACCTTCTTAAGGGCCTAGAACAAAGGGGCCTCTCCATGGCAGGAGAGATAAAGTTCAGAAGGACAAGCCATGTGCCCCAGTAAGAGCACAGTGGGAAGGGTAGGAAGCCAAGAGAGCAAGCTGCTACCCTCATGTCAATCACCCCCAAAACCTCACTGTCTCTGCAGCCAGCAGTGCAAATGGTATCACAATAACCATGGCATTTCATTAGCATCAGCACTGTGAACGACTGAGTAGTAGCAACAGCAACTTAAAAAGCAAGAATTTAAATAAAATGAACCAAATAAGTAGCAAGAAGCGGCCAGTGATTTTTCGAAGGTGGATAGTGCACACTACAAAATGCAAGTTTCTTTAAGCCCTCCCAAGAAATGAGGGCATGTGAACAGTCACACTTCTTACGTGTGAAAGTTTGAGCTGCGGGCCCCACACCCCCCGGTTATTCATTTCAAAACCTATGTGAGAGACTCAAAGATTTCTTGTGCGAAGTCACGCACACACACAGAGAAAACTCCTTCCTTCATCTGTCTCTTCCATACCCCTCCACACCAAGGTAATGCGTATTATCTGACAAGGGATAATAACATGCAGTATTTGTAACAACTGGCAATATCAGAAGCTAATGATTACAGAGAGGATATTCTGATGGCACTCATAAAACATTCAGGGGTGGTTGCCTGCTTTCTTCTCCAAAACATAAAAAACCTTTCCATAAGAATAAAAGCTTTGAAAGCCTAAGTTGTGAGAAGTTCTGGCTAAACTTCAGTATATAAAGCTGTGAAAGTGGCCTGTTTTCTTCAAAACCCAGGGCAGGATTGTGAGGATCCCCAGAGCTGTGTGAGCTCAGGATCTCCCTGAAGCCCAGTAACCTGAAGAAGGAGAGAGGGTGCACTGAGCAAAATAACCACAGTACTCCACAAGGCAGCACAGCAGTAAGTTCAACCAGTATCTGAAATAGGTAGTATTTTTCAAATGCCTGGAAAACTTGTAAGCCAGGGGTAGGAGAGGTTGAATCTCGCATTTGAATAAAAAAGACAGTAATAAGGAGCTTTACATAACAGCTGGTTAAGTATGCAATGCAGGAAAGGCTGACCACTGATGCCTACTCATTTTTTCCTTAAAACAAAGCAAAAACATGTCCTCATCTCTTACAAAAGGGATTAAAACCAAAACCCATGCAAAATCTAAAGCATGTATTCCTGTAGCTGTTTGAAGCTGCTGTAAGCTCTGCCAATCGCCAGCCTGAGACCAGCAATGCCAAGAATTCACATTCCCTTCATGTATTATTCCAACCTTCAAAAGAGTAACAGGTAACTGTGTTACTCCCAATGTCTTTCCTGACGTCCACACAAAGCAAAGAGGCCTGCAGTAAACAACAGTTAAGTTGTATTTTACCTCTTCTTTTCATCGGATACAGGGAACAAAGGTCAAAACGTGCAGTTGTCCAGCTCCTTCTGTAAAGATTAATGATGGAGCTCAGAGAATTAATACCTGCTGCACTTCTGAAACGGCCATGTGGCTTTAAATCCCTTAAAACAGTTCTGCTAAGTTTAAAATGTTAGAGTGAGTTCAGGTTTGAATAGGTCCAGCCACCTTATGTCATTTATTTGGCCCTTGGGTCTTAAAACTGAGCTTGAAAAACAGAACAAGTAGGAAAGGCTAAAACTGCAGAGGCAGCAGTTGAGCCTTAGCCCCATAGAGCGGCTTCACTCGGTTCCTTACAGCCGGCACAAGGTGGTCAGAAAAAAGGCCAATAAAAGGAGAAACCAGCTGAGAGGATTTGTAATGTGAAACCAACAGGCACAATACCGAAAATTTTCCTGTCTGACGAGAAGGGAAAAACCACACAAAAACCCCAACCCTGCTGGAGAGGCCATTAAAGACAGATGGCTCACATGGAGTGTTGGTAGAGAATGCTCCTCTGAAACACAGGCACCAGCATCAACAACCCCCAGGTATCTGCTGGCAAAGGTAGGTCCACATCGTTAGCAAGAGGGGCTGTTGGCAGGATTGGTGTGCAGCATCTTGTCAGGACAGAAAACCGAGGTCCCACCAACCAATACCCGCAGCCCCAGAAAGCACAGCTGGACCCAGGGAGACAGAGGACAATGACAACAGTACAGCCATGAATGATTATTGCATTGGGGTTTCCTGGATGGGTATCAGCAATCTGCCAAAAATTAAAAAAGGAAAGAAAGGCCTGAACCGAACCATCAGCTACGCTCATTCAAACCCTAAAGACATCTGGAGATCTGCCCTTTCTGCAGCACTAAGTCATTGGCAACTTCAGCTTAACTCGGATGGAGATTTCTCCCTTCTCCACGCCAAATTTAACTGCATGAGAGAGAACTGGATCACGCTCAACAACAAAAATCAGCCAAGGGCCTGTAACAGGGTTGAGGATGGGGGAGATGGGGAGGGTGGGGGCTGTAAAGATAAGTAAATCCTTTGCTTTGCACATGTCTTGTCATTATTTATCCCTTCACTACCATCACGTGAGCCTGCACACTGAACAAAGGCCCTTTGCTGGGCTATCCACAAGGAGCTCTTTAAGCATTTCTGCACAGCCGACAAGTATCCTTCCAATTAGCCTTTAAACTGTGACACTAAAGTAAAAAAAAACCCTTTTATACAACAATGTTACCCCTTCACCATGCCACACAAAGTGACATGGCTGGGGCACATGTACCCCCAACTGCCCGGGGCGAAAATTCCTCAATTCAGCCATGCTGTCTGACCCCCTGTATCCATCCACACGAAGATCAAAATCTTCATTTTTCCAAGTGATTGGCTAACTTTCTAATTTAAGGGGAGAAATCTTTCCTGCATGGTACCTGGAAGAGCACAGTTAGTTATTTTAGATACTGACTGCAGTGAAAAACAACTTAGCCCAATGCTAACCAGAAGCAATGTTCTAAAGGCAGATATAACCTCAGCCCAGAGTTCAGAGTCAAGAAGTGCATGGAGGATTTTTGCCCAAGGATCAATATAAGGCCTGAACCCTTCTGGCTCAAAATGCAACACCCTGATGGCAATCATGCACACGTTTATCCGCGTGTCCGCGCATCCACATGTGCTAGCAAGCCCTGCAGCACAACAGGAGGGTCTGTACATGAGCCGACCTGGTCCCTCCAAGTTGCCAACCTTGCAAGATGCTCGAGCAACCCTTGTGTCACTCGAGCCAAGTCACCTGATTTCAGAACTACAAAATGAGTCAAAATGTGCAGAATCAGGCTCCAACATAAAAAAAAATCAGCTCCTCTGCTTCAACCACAGCAATCCCTGCCTGCCAGTTCTTTTTAATCGCTAGACTGACAGCCATGTGGTGAAGTCGACATCGCCAAGTACTTGTCATTTCATCGGTGCTGCCAATTCCCATCTTGCTGAGACAATGACACATCAAAAATAGCTTTCATCTGTTTATATACTGCATGCTCGGCAAACTATGTCACCAACTGCTGGTGTGGAAAAAAAATAAAAACTCTTTTTTTTTTAATAATCTCCATCCTGGAGAAAAAAGAAAATACATACTCTGAAAAATATGAAAAATGTATTCCATATTTTGGGAAACCTTCACTGCATCCCATATTTCATTTCAGATTATTATATCCTGAAAATATTTATTACAGTAAAACAAAATAATTCTCACCCTTTGCTAATGAGGAATTCATAATCCAAACTTTTTTTCAGCAAAATGCTGTTTTTTGAGGCTGCTGAAAATATTTAGGGGAGGGAATCAGATACCCAAAAGCATTTTTCATCATAAAAATGGGAGGGCTCCGCAGGTCCAAACAGATGCAAAAACAATGTACACAAAATTTCAGCCTTCACGTTTTCATTGGTCTCTCTGGAAGACATACACTGCACGAGTCACATCCTTTTGTTCCTGTCTTCCTAGGCTATTCAAATCTGCTGAGCTATTTCTCTATGGACGCTGTAACTGGGAAAAATTCCTGCTCCCTAGTGATGTGATGAACATCTGAGTTTGTGAACATAAGAATATACCATGAAATGTTTATGCAGTTTTTGCTCTGTTCGTTCCTCCTTCTACATGTAACACAACAGTTAAGAACAGTTTAAAGGACCAAACTCCATACGTGAACATTTGAATGTGTATCTATGCGTAAGTCCATAAATTTAGAACACAGGTTGGAGAGCCAAATTAGAAAATTACAGCAGATAAACCCTACAGCTGAGAAACTACAGCCAACAAACACCATGTGGCAAGAAATGCCTAAAACCCACTTTGATTCTTCATAAAACTCATCCTGTACGTTACTGAGAAGTGTGAAAGGAACTGCAGAATTTCAGGAACAAGATCTCTTTCACAGCTAAAAAGAACATTTTCAAAGCTGAAATAACTTATTTATTTAAGTCTCAAATTCACTGTTAACAGACAAATTTTCATCTGAAGGGCTCTTCATCTAACTGTAGAACACATCTAAGTGTTTCAGCAAAAATGGCATTTGTAGCAGTTTCAGAAAGGAGTCCCAGCTGAGACTGCAGGAGACTGCAGGCTCTGGGCCTGACTTATGGAGCCCTCCTGACAGCCCAATAAATCAGAAAAACATATTTTTCCCACTTGTGGATTAAAATAAAAAAACACAATTTGGCGATAGCATGCTTTTGAGCAGCCGTGTTTCCAAAGGAAAAAGGACTGTTTACACAAGCCTGATACTCTAACAGACAGACACACGCGTATCATTAATAACGCCTGGCAGATGGAATCGGGCTGCGTGCGCCTGCAATGCAATCCACAGGTCATCAAGCTGCCAAGGTGTAGGTGTAATTCTGCTATCTCACAATGAGGGGAGATGAATGGCAGAAAGATGAGGCTGTGCCAGCTGCAGACGGCTCTTGGGTGCTCCTCCCCAGACAGAAAAGTCCACCTTTGAAGAGCCTCGCCACCATGCCTCTACCACTGTTTATAGAGCAGTGAGTTCAACCAGTACTTTTTTACACAGCTGGAATCCTTCCCACAGGATGCCACTGAAGCCAAAGGTGGAAACATGGTTTATACCATAAGGGCTATTAAGCATGGATGAACTGGGTACAACCTTGGTCAGAAAAAAAAGAAAGTACCCACTCTGTACCCCCACCATCAGCTGCCAAAGGTTGATATAGCTTATGGGAGTTCTCTCTCTTTCTCTGTATATGTCTTTTTAATCCTTTTCTCCATCACTGGCAAGTATTAGAGACAGCAGCCTACACATTACAGACCTGTAGTCTGATCCCACATGGAAGCTCTTAGGCTAGTCCAAATATACTTAGATTTTTGTGTAGAAAAAGCTTAAGTTCTTGGAAACAGGCTTTAACATCAAGAGTGGCAGCTCACTGGCATCTCAAGAAGGAGGATCCAGCACTAAGTGCAGCAGAGGAGACGCAATGCTGATATTAAGCAATAAGCGAAGGAGAAAGCTCCTGTTTGCTCTTTATTGGGATTTAATATCAAGTTGGCTAAGTGGAGCTGTGCAGCTCAATGGCAAAAGCAGATGGTTTCTTTTCCCTACTCCATTTTTTGGGTATCTTCTTCCTTATGGAAGAAGCAGCAGGTAAATCAAAATGGTTCTCTGCTTCCCTCGGGACCAGCTAGCCTGGGAGCAGAGCTTAGAGAAGTTCTTTTGAAACGCTGCTCTGAAAGCAAAAGCTCTCCCCCGAGGAGGTAGTGGTGTGGAAGAGGGTATTGATAACACGGACATCAGCTGCTGGTCTGTTCTCGCAGTCCAAATCAAATAAGTATAAATAGGAAAAAAATATGTATGCGTTAAAACTAAATTCACATGTTAAAATACTATTAGCAAAAGACTGGTAGGAGATCAAATGCAATGTCCCTGTGTATCTGCTGGATTCCTTTGGGGTTTATTTTGGTTTTGTTTTTTTTTTTTTTTAAGTAAACATATTCCGTTAGAGGAAAGATGTTCACATATGGTTAAATTTTAATTCGGTTAGTTATATAAACTACATGCCACTATAAAATTTCTCACCAGTAGCTTCAATTCCATAATCACAAGCTGTTATTCACTTGCCAGGATTACACGTTCTGCCCCGCGCAGAAGTTTCTCCTTCCACTTCAAGCATGGGTTAAGCAACTAACAGACGCATTTGAATCAGACTGTAAAAAAGAACTTAGAGAATTTTCCGAGTATAAATTACACTAAAATTAAGCCTGACTTTGCCGTCAACCTGCCATCAACTTCATCATGTACCCAAAGGTAACATTGCTCAAAACTGAGGTAGGGCATAACATCACCACATAAAAAAAAAGACAAGGCAAATTATCTCTCAGTTTATTATTCCTTACATTAGACTACAAATAAAAAGATTCTATTTGTTTTTTGTAAAATACAGAGCAAAGCTTCTACGGAAAAAAAAATCCTCATTAAAAACCATCCTAAAATGTCATACAGCAATCAGCCAAAATGCAGTCTTGCCATGAAATCAGAAAACACGCTCTTAGCATAAAGCCCTTCACGAGATGGACTCTTATTCCAAATTTAAAAGTAATTAAAATGTATTATATGCCAATGTTGGATGGGGCTGACTATATGACTCAGTTTTCATGTCACCTTCAATCACAGTGACAAATCTGCTCTTCAAGACAAAGTCCAAGAGCTACAGGTAAAACTGCTAGCTTTAATTAACCCATACCCAACCGTTTCTGGTTCTTTGATAAGTAAAATAAACTAGACGCAGGTTTTGCCCATTTGTGACATATCTAATTCAAACAGGAAACCTTTCAAATCTAGGGTGACAAAAAATTAACAAATAAATTGGAATAATTTGCCCCTTTAGGCCCCTACTCAATGAAATTATTTGTGAACCTAAACTTGACACCACGTCAGTGTTTTCCTCAGTATCAATGCCCGAGCACATCCATCCCAAACTAAAGATAACTTTTTATATAACAGCCTTCTACATACATGAGTCTAAAGGCATACTTCCAAGCAATCAAGCTGAACAAACATTGGGAGGAGAAATAAAAGGGAGAAGGAATAAGAGACTAAAATTGCCACTTTTAACGGAGATTATAGTATTTACTGAGTAGTGCCTGCCACAAGAAGGTGTTTCCAAAGACTGGTTAATGTGTGCATGCAGTTCCCAAGAATACATGCTAGGATAAAAATATTTATTTTTATTTGTTTTTTAGCTAAAAAGGCACCCCAAATAACACACTTTACTGACAGCCTTAACTTGTGGCAATCAGAACAGCTTAAAATGCTATAAATAATCTCCAAGGAGAGCAATAATGTACAGACATCTCCAAAACAGCGAGCAGGGGTCGGGGGGGGCAAAGGGCTTACCAACATTAAGCACAAGCATCTCAAAAAGAGCAGCTTCCAGCGCCATCCAATATATGGCATGTTTATACATGACCTGTAACCCACTGCTGAATCCCAGGGCTGGGATTCTGATCTCATTCAATCTGGGAATTATTTAGGATTTGGCCAGTAGAAGCCAGAGCAGAGTTGGATAGTAAATGCATACCTATCTTTCGGAGAGCAAGATTAGCCTGAAGAGTTATTCTTTCTAAAAGACCCAGAAGAAAACTGAAGTGTATGACAGCTATGCTGTGAAAAAACCAGTACTTTTTAAGGAGTGCCAAAACCAGACAGATTTACAATTGCTGAAAAATGAAAAACCCTTACCATCCCTTTCCCTAAACTTATGGTAGAAACCCTTTTCTTCGCGCTGGAGCTACCTAATATTTGGACACAATTTCTGGCCCCTCTGATATTATTCTCTTATCCCTACAAACTGGCATTGTGATAAAGTACTACCACACTCCGCTTGTGCATGTTTTTAGCTACACAAAGCAGGGGTGTCAAAAAGGAGCTGCTGCAAGAATAGCTGTGCATCTACCAATTTATTACTCCTGAGCAAAGATACTCAATGTAGTAACTTGGGGTTTGTGTATTTTTGCAGGGTGGAGGATAACATCTCATTTCTGTCAACATGACCCAAACACAGCTAATAAAGGTGACAAAACAGATGAGCTCTGGCTGGTGGTTCTGTGGTAGCTGAAGGTCTACCTTGTCCCAGGTGTCTGCTCACAGCTCATCTGCAAGCACTCATGGAGGTGCCTGGCTGTTCCTTCGTACCTCAGTTAGTCTGTGCATTAAAGTGAACTAAAAAGGCAATCACAAATACTAGCTCAGTTAGTTGCTTTGCCAATGACTTGAGTGCAGGAATTTAGTCAGGAGTCCAAAAGCTTTATCTTGCAACCCTGGACCATCCATCACAATGGAGAACCAGCAGCTCAGCACACCAGCAACTGCTTGTTTCACATTGAATATGTAAAGCACATGAATTTTCCTACCAAAACAGAGCATACAGGCCACATGATCCCTCTTCATGTAATTAGTAAGAGGTGTTTTGAATTTAAATAAAACTATGGCAGAAATTCCCTTGTATCATTCAAATCTCACCAGAAAAAAAAAAGCAAATTCTGGTTTGCTGCAGGCAAAGGATGCAAATATCCTTAAAGAACCTTAAAGATAGGTAAGCAAATAAAAGATCGGCCAAAATGGCCAATGCCATTTGCACTCCTTTATGTATTTGGATGAGACAAAGAATCAGAGGGTCACAGTTACGCCAACTTGCTTTCCCACTGTCTTTTCAATCATATTTCCTCACAGAAAAATAACTTCATGCTAGTGGGTTTGAGAGGGTTTTTTTTAGTTCTTTTTCAACCTATAATATAGCTACAGCAGTTCTTCATCTAAGAGGCATCTAATCATTTGTTCCCCTTCTGAATTCTGTAAGCAAGCAGACCTTGACAGAGAGCTATTAACACCCACATGATTCATGGCACCAGACAGAAAGCAGTGAAACCATCATTAAAAAGATAAAGGAGAGAAGCTGAGTTCCCTAAAAAAGGCATTTATTTAGGAGCTACTTTATTAATGCAATTTATAATCACAGAATGGGTTGGGTTGGGAGGCACCTTCTAACCTTCCAGTTCCAACCGCCTGCCTTTGGGCAGGGACACCTTCCACTAGACCAGGCTGCTCAAAGCCCCATCCAACACTTCCAAGCAATATAATGCAGTACACTACACTGGAAAACCATTTGCATGGTGGACAGTCCCACAGCAGTGAAAAAAAAAAAAGGCAAAAAAGAAAAGTAAACTCCACAACTTGGGGAAAATCAATTTCTAAGACCCATTGCCAGCCAGTATAAATGATGCTGCTCCACAGCCCTTGTTTACTCTTCTTTCTTTGTAACTGAAGAATTGTTAGCCCTTTTTTTGTTATTTCAGGGAAACCCACAAAGCGCCCAGTCAAACATGAAGAGAACAGGTTTTCTATGGACTGGGACACCTGGTGCTATGAAGCAGGCTGCTCAGAAACAAGTATCCCAGTACGTGCCCTTGGGCAGGGGCTTTTCTGAGGACATGCCTGGAAAGCAGTGCGGAAAGAGGGCACCAGAAGGAAGAACGACTGAGCAGCCAGGCCTTTGCATCCTGCAGCTGGGCTTTGCAAAGGGCAGCAGCCTGCTGCCCTTCTCGGCTCTGCTTCTCATGGCAAATCCAACATCACTGACAGCAGCAGGCCACGATTTTTAATTACACAACTGGGATCATCTGCTCCCTAAAGAACTTAATTGCTCTTTGCCTGACAACCCCATCCCCCTTTCAAAGCAACCAGGTCTTGAGCATGTCACCGCAACAGCCCTGAAACATGAGCACGTAATTTCTGGAGTCTTTTACTCTGGGTTTTTTCCAGCATCAAGAAAGTCTAGACATATCAGTATTGAACAAGTCATAAGAGACATCCAAAAAGATAAATCAGAACATTGACTACACACAGCTTCCACCCAAAAGTCTGTGTGATTTTAATACTACTGCGCTGCGGTATGGCAAGGAGAGTCAGGGAAGCCATGCAAGCACCAGCACAACCTGAATCCTGTGCTCAGCTATTCCTGCCTACACGTGGGAAAAAGAGAAGGGACACGCTACATCTGAGAAAGCACAAAAACATTTTAAACACTAATATTGCAGCCTTAACACGCTCTCCATGAAAACCAAAAGCGCAGAAGCCTTCACAAGGAAAGAGGCATTTTGAAGGGGATCCCTCCTTGGCAGTCACAGAAATGGGAAGCTGCCCATCCCATACTCTGCATCAGAGAGCTGACAGGGTGAGCATCACCCAGCCCCACATCATGACCACACTGCCAGCAACTCAGCCCAGACTTCCACAGCAAGTCACACCACTGCCGCCCCGCCACGAACGGCTGTTCCTCCAAAGCCTGCAAAACTTTGATCCCAACCCCTGAGCTAATCCTGTGCAAGAGGTAGCATTGGAAAAGCACTAAAAGGAAAATGAAGTGCTGAGGAGGAAGAAAATAAGTATTTGGCAAACACCACTCCGGTTTATAGCACAGTAGGTTTATAAACCTTGTGAAACGAACTTTTTTGTTTGTTTTTTTCCCCATTAAAACACCCACTCATGCACTCACAGAACAATCCATGAAAATCATTCTTCCTCCCTTTCCCTCTGCCCCCAGCCCTTTTCCACTGGCTCTGGAGGTAAAAAATGAAATATATGAAGAAAGTTTCCACTGTAAGTTTTGGTTTCTGCCTTCACTTAAAATTTAAGCATGCCCCAGCTATTTCAAAGATCCCCAGCCAGTCCAGAGCTGCAAATGACACCAATCCATAATGGGAAAATTAAGTGCTTAAAATTAAGTACCTCTCACTTAGGGTAATGAAAACAAGAAGTTCCAACAGTTTGGCATGTTCTTTCTCACTCTGTGCTTCTATAGCTTCTTACTCTCAATGAAACTTAGGGACAGATTGATGCTTATTATCACCCTCTGTCCTAACATTAATTATTCTCCTATTACATACCCACTTTGGTGCAAGTGCCTTCCTCTATTACATGAACACTGTGAAGCTATTTAGCTACCCTCTCTGGTCCACCCTGCTGCCTATGATGTTACTGGGAATATAAGGACAACCCAACAATCCCAACTTTGACATCTCTCACTACCTCGAAGAGCTGCTAAGTCTCCTTCAAAAAGGTGGCTGCACACAAGATGTGGGCAGAATATTCCTGCTTGGAAAATCACTTCCAGCTGCACCTTCAGGGGACATGGGGCTTCACAGCCATATCAAAATAAGAGCTTGCACCTCGGTCATGCAGGAATTCCAGGAATATATAGACTCTATACAGGCAAGCACACGTATTCATTACATACTAGGTAGGAAAGGGAGCACAAAAGCATCTTGCGGCAAGCAGAAAGCAGTTCAGGTTTACACAACCCTATTTTCACCAACCTACTGCAAGAATATTAATGCATAAATACCAAGACCAGAAATACTAATGAGTACAAAAGCCATGTAATCATTTTCCCAGATTAAATCCATCTGTCCAACAGAATCCATCTGTCCAAGAAGCTTATTAATGCTGGAGTAAGTCCTTTATTAGTCGGGTTACTAGGATCCAAGCCTTATCTCTGTCACCTTCGAGTCCTCCCTCCATGCAAAGCTGCCAGTCCCCCACACAGTGAGGCTTTACCATGGCTCCTGCTGCTCCACATCTCCTGCACTTCCCAGCTATGCACAGAAAAAACATGGAAGTGGAGAGTCCCATCTTCCTTCTCTTGTCCTGCTTACTTGTGTTCAGGTGTTTGATGCTCAAAGGGAAGAAGCGATGCTCTGAATGACTCTTCCCACCCATAAAAAACAAGGAGGACCCCAGCGCAAGCACCCTAACCTCAGCAGAGCTTAAGCTTTCAGCCACAGCACAATCCCACCTCTGTGCAACACTAGCTATAAAGGGAGTCACTCAAACCCAAACCCAGGCTAAAAGAAGGCGAGTAATGTCTTTATAAGTCCAGGAGGGCACGGTCCCAGTGGGCGGCCTTGCCTTGCCAAACAGCAACAAAGCAGGAGGGAGATGTACAGTGCCTCATCAGTCTCCCCAGCCACTATTCGGAAGCTGGCAGGCGATTGGAAAGCCAAGAGACTGCTGAAGTTCAGCTTTGTTCACTGCTTGGCACAGCCAGGAGCAGCAGTCCAGGGAAGCCAGCACTGGGAACATTTATAGGAGAAGGGTCTCCCAAAAATGGAAAGAAAGGGAGGAGGGGCTAAATAGAGACATATTCCCACCACAGATGCCAGAAAAGAAAGGAAATGACCAGACAGGTTTAAAAAAAGAAAGCAAAATTGCTCAAAGGAATTTAAGCGAGGTTACATCAGGCAAGAGAAAAGGGCACAGATCAGTTTAATTTGGAAGGGAAACTGCAGCACCTACCAGCTTGCAATGCTTTTTTTGTTGTTGGTTTGGGGGTTTTCTTTGATCGTTTAAATAAAATCCATCAACAATATGCTACAATTACAATATAAGCCACAACTCCTGCTCCTTTGCAGAGATTTGTTGAGGGTTGGTTTATTTTTCCTGAACCCGACAGGAACTTTTTCCTGTGTTTTATAAACTCGCTATAAAATAAAGAAATACATGTTTACAGGCTGACAAACCACCAGCTGATATACTGCAGCAGACAAGAAACAGTGCTAGGAAGCATTAAGTCAAAACACCCCAAAGTGGTGGCATACCCACATTTACAGCTCATGATCTCTGTTATATAGGAGGCCAAAGCAAGCTTCAGAAACTCAGGGCTGCATCAGTCAGGACACCAGGCAGAAGCCACCATTGTAATTTCTGTGCTTTAAAGACAAACTACATCAATAACAACACAGGCTCCATTGTAAAGAGGTTGATATAATTGCTTTAAGCACTGTACCAATAGGGATAGTGAAGATGAGCAACACACACTCTGAATCCCCTGTGGCGGTGCCTCTAGGCTATTACAGCGGTGAACCATTGAGAAAGTGGACCATTAAGACAGCATCCTTAGGGTCTGTGGGGAAGATATCCAGCACACAATCAAGCCCCAAATCTAGCCTATGTTTTCTATAGTTCAGTGAATGTTTGTGTGCATCCTTAAAACAAGATGTCCTAACCAATACAGGCCTGGCATTTCTCTTTCACCTCCCAACTGCTCATTCTCCTTCACATTTGGAAACCCTGGATGAAAGGGGCTGCATCCAGTATGACGACATGTGCATGAATTGTGAGTGCTAACGAACTGTACCTCCCTCCTCATCAGGGCTGGGGCAGACAAGTTGAAAGAGTTATCTGTGAAACTCCACCATGAATCAGAATACACATACAAAGAGCCAGTACGGCGTAACACTGTACCTGACCCATTTCACCCATTTGACTGGGCTTATTTTAGCACAGGGAGATGAGCTGAAAAGGAGTGGCTCGTTTCACACACTTGTGTAACCATGCCTTCTCGCCCTCCCAACTAGGAGGAAGAAATGCCAATTTTCATTCCATTGCTTAGGCCATCTAAGTCAGAATCACCTATTTCTCCAAAACCTAGATTGAAAAAGATCAGTAAGTCACAGCCACAATTTCATATGCTAGCCTATACCTAAAAACCAAAATGACTGAGGGCTCTACATTTTGTACCAGATCATATAATTTTCCTTCTCATGGTTCCTGCCTCCCAAGAGGAAATGAACTGAGACAACAGGCAGTGAAATGTGATGAGGGATATAACCATCAGTGAGTACAACCTATAAAAAAATTAATTTGTTTCCACAACACTCATCTACGCCGGTATCTCAGGGATCAGTAAGAGAATTACTGCCTCTGCTTGCTTAAGAATTTTTTATGGGATCTCTAACTGTTGAAGATTAAACATATTTAATAATAAATCTACAAAACCTACAGTTTCATGCATAAATAGCTCCTCATCTTCTAAGCAATGGGAAGTACCTTCCTCCAAATCACGATGCTTTCTAGCTTTTGGCTATGCTGTTTTGGCTGAGTCAAACCCACCTTATGCTTTGGAGGACATGCCCCTTTCTGCATCTGGTCCAGAAACAGTTTACATTTGCATGTGAGGCTTCCCTCTGAAGTCATTCCCTCCTTCCCCCCAAATTCATGCATACCGAGAGCATTCACCAGGATGACAAAGCCTCAGTAACATTTAATCTGCACTGATGAGAGAAAAGAGAGGAAAGAAAAAGGGAGGAGAGAAAATATAAAAGGAAAAAGGGGGAAAAGAAAAAATAATTCAAACCACAGCTCTGAACAAGGACATTTTAGCCTACACTTACTAAGGGCTTGTCTACATGGGAAAGTCAGGGCGAAGGAAGCGACAGTGTGACTTTTCAGCACACTTTCTCTCAGCGGACTAAATTAACCTGCACAACAGGCGCTCTTAGTGCACACTCAGCATCCACAGGGGGAGTTAGTGCAGAGCAGCTAGCGTGCTGTAAATTCACACCCTAGCTTACTGCGCACTAACTTCCCCATGTAGACAAGCACTAAGCTGCTGAAGCCTTCCATTTTTTTTCCTCTCAGTGGACTACTTCTCAAAAACTCTGGCCGTCATAATACTAAAAGGAAAAATAATTAGCAGGCTAAAATGGACCAACACTTACTCTTTTGGAAAACAAATCACAACCACACACAGAAGTGATTTAAAGAGCACGTAGGTTCATTCAATTGTCTTCCCTAGGTCAAATCAGAGCCCTGAAACCCATGCAGACAAAAGCCAAAAAGACATGGCACCACCGAGACCTCACAGGCCAACACCAGCTTTCAACTTCTCCCAGGTTCTGCCCATTACCACAACACAGAAAAACCTGAGAGCAACAGGAAAATGGATTGCACTCCATCAGTGAGACAGCAGGCTGAGTTGCTAGTAGCTGAAAAACGGTCTACATGCCATAGATGTAGCTCAGAACCAGTTGCTTCTCTAATAGCTAATGATGGCTTTTCCTGGCTCTGCCTGACTAACAGCAAATTTGTCAGTCTTTCCTTCCTAACTGCTGCCCCTAATGCTGTCACATAAGCCTTCCCGTGCCTCTTCTCAAAGGGAGCATGTTCTACATCAGTAAGATACTGACGCAGCTCTGACCAGGCATTGCCGCCCTGATGCCACTGTTTCAGTGCAGTGGCTTTCCTGCTTCAGACCCATTCTGCTCTAGCCCTACTGCCTGGTGATCCATGCAAACTCTCTGTACCCCATCTGCAGTCCCACTGGGGGACACCCAAGCACCCCACAGCAGTGATGGATTAACCAGGCAGCATTCTCCAGGAAACCAAAGCAGCTTAGCAAACCCCAGCTCTGTCCTCTTGTCTGTCATTCTTTCCAACCACGGATTTGGCAAAAGCGATCAGACTCCTGAACCCTTCCCAGCAATTGTTTACACAAAAGACCATTACAAGGTTAATATTGCACAGGAAGGAACAAAGAACCTCACTGAATCACAACTGTTAACTTTACTCTCTGCTTACCTTTTTGTGTCTTGCTTCCACCTTGATAGCAGAATAAGCAAAAAAGACATGGTGTGAGTTTAAGGTGCTAATATTTCAAAGTGCATATGCCTCAGGAGTTAGGTGATCTGTACTCTGAACAGAAAGTAGCTGGCGCCTTCTTTGGCCTCCCACACCATGAAGAATCACCCTAACTATTTACTATTGCCAGAACAGAGCTAGAACAGAGACTAGAGCAAAGCTATAGGATATATGGAGCCCTACACGGAGTGTTCTTCATCTTAACAGGCACTGCCAGGGTCTTAGTCCCATCAGGGGACCGCCTCTGGGTAGGACACCACTGGACACAGGCCACCAGTGAGGAGGCAGAAGTACCACTGCAGAGCTTTGGTTATTCCCCTCTTAAACCTTTAAAAGGGAAAACTTTCTTTCAAACAAACACTACCAAGGAAGCTGATCTGTTGACTTCACATTTGCCTCTTCATTAAGAGTTCAGTGATTTTTAGGGCATGAACTGGAAAGGCAGGAAAACTAATTCCTCTGGATAAGCAAAAACAAACCTCAAGCAATTAAAGCCCATGTTTTTCACACAGTTCTGCTGTCTTCTCCCTGCAACACCCTTAGCTCTAAATGACCTGCAAATTAACCAAAACATGAAATCTGACTCCAGGCCTCTGCTCTGCAGAATACAATCTGCCCGCCAGGAAGGCCAAGGATGACAAAGAGGTTCCAAGGAAAGTTGTTTAGATCTATTACTGCCTGTCAGCGTTAGATTTTCTACAAACACAGCACCAAACACTGCAGTCCCTTTTTAAAGGGGGCAGGAAAAGGGTTCCCTATAAACTCCAAGAAAAAGCAACAGTATTTTGAAGCAATCAAGGAAAACAAAGGATGGCAAAGAGGTTTCCAGGCAGTTTTCAGCTCTTCCACCTCAAGCTATAACCAAGCTAATCAGATCAAAACCAGATCTGGTCCTTGCATGCAACACAGGCTGACAGAGAACTCTCAGTGCACAAATCAATACCAACAATTGCTCTTTTATAGTCTTCTCTGGAGCTGACAGAATCCTGACGGTCTGCAACAGTACTGGCAAGTACAGTAGCATCAGAAGGACATAGAAAACAACTGACAACATACTACAGAGCAGCACCAATCTCACCTTGGCTTTAGAAATAAAAGCACAGCAAGCAGAACAATAATCTCAGCATTTAGACCCAATGCCAAATGTTTCTGGTCCCCTTCAGTTTTTAAAGCAAAACTCCAGAAGACACTATCAGTTGGAGCATTGGGGTAGGCACTCTCAAGTTTCCATCCATAAAAGCCCATTCCCATTGGCACACCTCCCCTGGGTGCCTAGGAGACACTGCACCTCACTGGTACAGATATCCTTGTCTGGTGCAAACTGCACTTAGAGAAATTAGTGCCACCCCTTGAGGAACTATTTTCTTTGCAAGAGGTCTCCCCCCTAGAGCTCACTACATGATTCCCTGTTCAGCCTCAGGCAAACAAACCTGGACCAGTCCAAATTCACCATGTTATTTCTTACTTTCTTAGGTAGTTATGACTGGTGAATGGTCTAAGACAACGGCTTACACTCTTCCAACAAGGCAGAGAAAGAGAGGAAAGCTGAACAATACCTAGGAACATGCATGAAAAAAAGCTACCAACTCGGTATCCTTGAATCTTAGATTTTTTCCCATCTTCAAGCTTCCTGGAGCAGATGCACACACACAAAATAAAACGTAGATATTTTGGCTTCTACTCCTTTCCTGCTGTTACAAATCCTGCTCTGAGAACTAGTGTTCCCATGGTCCACTGTTAACACAGAGCTACAAGCCTCCATCATCACTGAAAAGGAAGGTATTCAGGCAAACACATCAGGTCACCAAAACAAGTCTTCCATTTATCTCTACAGCTAAGAAGGAAGGTGGGAGCTCTAACACAAAGCAAACCTTCTGATTCTCCTTTAGCAGTCTACAGAAGTTCTCAAATTTTACTTCAAACTAAAGCTTCCCAAGAAAGCATGGGCTGAGTCACAGGTTTGAGCTACCAAGTAGGACAGCAAACATCCCATTCATTGTGGGGATAAGATAAAACATAAAAGGAAAAAAAAATACATATGCAATTTAGGAGGAAGAAAGGAATACAAGCAATTATAGGAGCAGAGGAGTTTCACTTCTGGTTTGTTTTCTGGTTTTAACTTTAAACTTAGGATGTGTCCTGTGAAAGGCTTTCAATGATACAGGCTAGTATTGTGAAGGCTACAATATAGACCCTGAAAATGCAAACAAGAGAAGGATTTTGTTTATGCTGACAGACCAAAACCTATCTTCAAATATTTATTTTCACATTACGAATGTCAACATTCTTTTCTGTCTTCAGGACAAATGGGTAAGGTACAGTGACTGCACAAACCAAGGTCAAACACATCCCTCCAACATTTCATTTGGCTAGATACCCCTGGAGGACTTATTTGTGCAAGCTTGGAGATAAGTAATCAAGCAGAGATTCCTGAGAATCAGGGGGGGAGAGAGAGAAGGGTATATTTATTATTGTACATTAATTATCTTGCACATTACATTAATATATATTATTTCACCATTATAAATGGTGAAAGATTAACTGTTAAAACAATATAGAGGCCAGAGCCCAGAGGAGGCCCATAAGTGCCTGTGCAACAGGGCTCTCCCCTAAAGCACAACCACACACACACACAAACATGCCCTGACCTCCCAGCCAAAGGAGGGAGAGGAAGCTTGTGCAATGAAAGGGCAAAATAAATATCTGAGGCATTTAAGCTGTATTTTTTCTGTATTTCAATTTCTTCCATGGAAGCAGGGCAGTACAACAAGACCCTTTTGGTTTGAGCACACCATTCTCCAGAAGGCTTTAAGGAACACAATTTCAGAGCAGGTTTTGCAGTTGAACCTTTGCAAGGCAAACAAACAGCCAACAGAAGTGCATGTTTGCACTTTTCCATGGCAGGATGGGGAGGAAGAGGGAAGGATCAATCGAATGATTTTTTCAGCACAGAACCCACGTTCATGCCTTCCCACCGTGTGGATTTCTACACACCGAAGGACTCCAACAGCTGAACTGCAAGCACTGCCAGAATGCAAAGAATTCAAGTGCAATGGCTGGATCATGGCTACGCTGTCTGGAAGCACAGGAACAACCTACCAGCATCCTAATGGCTACAGCTAACAGGCATAGAACTAACTTTCATTTAACTTGCGTAGAACTACTTTTTTTTTCCTTTTTTAAAATGTTTCCTAAAAATATAAAAAAAAAAGACCCAAACATATCTAGCGGTTGCCCTTGTTTAAAACCTTTCCATCACAAAATGAACAAATTTGGCTCCTGGAGGAGCTCAACTTCAGTATTAGAGTACTAGAAAGTCACATTCAATATTAGAATCTTTTAGCAATGCTTCCGATTAGACACCTGTGGTGATAACCTGAGCTTAAGCAGAAGTATAAGCACACAGAGGTGTAAAATACAAAGAAACTTGCACATTGTGGATTTCTTTTGTAGTTCTGTTTTATGTGGGTCAGTCTGCAGAGAGCACAGGTCTCACGTGTTCCAACTGCCCCAACACACACACCGATTACACTCTGAGGTGTACCATTCCGGGATACTTCTAATTACACAGAATGTCTCCAGCTGCCAGATGGTTATAAGCAGGTAAGGCACAGCCAGGATGCTCCTCAGAATTTGCTGGTCCATATGAAACAGCAATTAATAAATCAGATAGGGGAGTGTAGCACCAACCAAATCCAGACCTGTGGAACTGGAAGCAGAAACTGCACAATAACCTGGGCAAGAGGTTGGCTGTACAAGAGACACAGTACAACACGTGGATACAAGTAAAGACACGCAGTAACAGAAACTGAACACACAAAAAACCACACTCACAATGACACAGCACAGGAGAAACCCAGCTCACACGGTGACACTTCTGATGGTTTTCCTTTTGCTCATACTGCCATGACATCAGCTCCTGCAGTTGTGAAACAATTCCCTCTCAAAGGTGTTCCTGAGTGGTGCCAAAGCTGCCTTAAGCTAAGTACAACAAATCAGAAACCCTGACTTTAAAGGAAACATGAAGGCTGTGTTTCTAGGAATGTAAATGAGACACCTGCATGCCCAGAAAAATCAGAACATTACAAAAGTATGGAAAATGTATGAACCTCCCACACTGGACTTTATGTTTTTTTTTTTAATGAATATGCAATGCAGTATTCAGTGGAAGAGTAACCTTGTGGTGGAAAATAAGTCTTGGTTAGCTCTAAGATTTCTATTCAGAGCACTCTACCACCTTTCAAGGCGACAGCAGAGTACCGCATGCAGTCTACAACTCAACAGTCAAGCTGTACTACAAAGCCCATCTGGGTCCAAACAGATACTATACTGATCCAGGTGAGAAATGAAGCCATCTAAGATTGCAGCCTGAGGGTCCAGGCAGCACAGTGTGGTGCAAGACCTCACACGGACAACCCTGGAGGGTTTCCACCCCTTTTGACAGCAGAATGAGCATGTTTTTGTGTACCGATGGGATTTGGGCTGTAGAACAGTTGGGTTTTGATTTTTATTGGCTTTTTTTCCACTGAGTGAGCAACCTGATGCAAGGGGCGAAGGCTCACGCTTCAACCTGTGCGCAAGGTTAAAAGCTGAGTTAAACTGAACAGTATTTATGAAACACTGCAGGGAAGAAAATCAATAGCATCACATTTAGAACCATTGTTCATGGCCTCATACACAAAACCTTTAACACTACCAGGGTGGGTAACTGTGCCGGCAGACTTCAGTTCTGCCTTGTGTTCCCAAAGCACTACGTAACTCTGACCTACAAAACCACATTATGATTTTTTGATATCCTCATACCCAAACAGTACCCAAGTACCCTCACCTCCCATGAAATGATTATACAATCCCTTTCACAAATAATCCCTTATTTGCCATTTGGCTACAACATCACCTTTCCAAAAAGAGAAAAATTGTAGGGCAGTTTGCAAAGTTTTTTCCCAAAACCATCAAAACACACAGCCCACAACTTTTTTCTGCAGCCTCATGGCTCCGCTCTTTAGACCTTAATAACAAAAAGGCACACGGCTTTCGGGTAGCGAAAAGGGATGCAAGCTAAAACTGTGTGTGTTAACTCCCTCGTTTTGCTTTATCCTCCAGCGATTAGTCATCTCCACAGCAGGAATCTAGAATATGCCTTTTCCTGCATACACTTGTCCTCCTCTTGCCTTCCATCCCACCCACCTAAGACTGGCTCAGCTGCGCACCTGAGGGATGTTCGGCTTGCAAAAGGAAAAAACAGCAAACATAAGGAGGGAGCATCCCTCGTTCAAACAAATAAAAGGGCTGCACAGCCAAAATGCAATCTCAGGGGAAAAACCTATCAAGAAATTTGCACACCTTTTCTACAGCCTCCGGGTAAATGATATATCAGTTTTCTGATGTGGGGCTTTTGCATCTCAATTTAAACTCCCATCAAGAAACAACAATAACCAAAAGTGAATTTGGTATTGCACTGGCCAGTATTTCCACTATCACACAGAAACACAGGCTGGGAGAAGAAGGAAAAAGAAAGGGCACAGTTTTTCCTACAGCCTTTTGGGCCCTGTGATGTTTCTTCAAGAGCAGTAGCATACAACTGAAACTTCTCAAGACAAAGCTGAAAGCGTCTGTTAAGTGTAGCCCTGTGGTCCTGTTCAAGGGAAACAAAAAGCCATGGGGTGTTTGTGATCAGCAATATTACAACCATTCATTCGAGCCAAGTTTTACTCTGGGGAAAGAGACCTACATGACTGTTTTCACAGTGCAGGTGAGACTTGAGGGACCTCCATTCAGTGCTCCACCCTGACATTTTTAACCCAGGTTTTGTGTGTTTCCAAGGGTTCCGACTCCAAAGCTTAACCGTTTCCAGCTGACCCAGAGCCTTAGGGAGTACCAGCATGGCAGAGGTGAAGAGCTGAGCTCTTCCAGCTGAAGTTTCTGCGGAAGGGAATGTCTGAGAAACAGCCATGTTTAAATTCTGGGGGTTAAAGTTTGAGAGTCCCATCCCAAGAACAGCGTAAGGATGGCAGTGTCCCCTTACTTCGTGACTTGAAGCCTGCACGGGTAAAACCCTGGAGGAAAAAATTAAATGTGAGCTCAAGTAAAGCCAACCTCCTTGTACAATAAATCCTCAAACTGAATTATTCCCTGCACTCCGCCCCTTCTCTAAGCTTGCTTAGGCTGTAATTATTTGCAAGGTAAGTGCCAGCTCTCCTCCACAGACACACCTAGCACATCACAGGGCTGTGTCACCCAGTGCTCCCAGACATAAGGCAACAGAGCACTGCTTCTTACGAACGTGTTAGTAATTTCCTCCTCACTAGATCACATTCTGCATGTCCCTTTATTATCATTTTTTAGATGTGTGAAAATTTCTGCTTTTTCCAAGGAGGGAATACGAAGATGGCAAGAGGGCAGGAAGCTGTGGATGGGCACGTATGCTCTCAAGTGGAGCAGCTGATGACGGCAGAGGGCACACTATGAAATAACCATGCCATCTATTATTGTAATTATACTGGGAATTTATAATGTTGAAAACCCCACACAGATAAACAAACAAACGATCTCATCATGAGGAGATGCAGGCACCCAGCTCTCCCAGCCAAATCAGAGGGAGTGGATTTGCATATCTAAGAAATAGCTGAGTACTCAAGAACCAGAACTGTCCAAAAGCCACTCAGTCTGAACTATCACCTCCCAAGCACAATTCTCCTCCAGACTCACCTAGTAGCTGTGGACTTGGCTTGGGAATTATCAGGGGTTGACCAAAGCCACCCTCCTCATCTTCACAAGCTATCTGAGTTTGGGAAATTATGGAAATGGAGGGAGGGAACATACCTGTCCTAATTCAGGGCACCTGTCTGCTAGTTTCAGCTAGTCACTTTTTGATCAGGGTCTCAGGATGGGTCAGATGAATCACCTGGAAGCACCTACTCCACTCTCAACCATAGATGCCACCAAGGTAAGCCACAAACACACCAGGCAGATAGCATTTTTCTTCTCCAAACACTATTTTTCCCTTTCCTTCTGCCCTAAGTGCAAACACACTGGAAAATTTCCGAATTTCACTGTGACTTCTACAAACACTGTTCCTCTATTCAGCTATGTTTCTGTTGGTCAACACTCTTTATCCATGGCTCACATTAGGCTCAGTGTATATCATGAAAATAGCCACATTTAAATAAGCACGGTTGTGTAACACTATGCAGTAAAGTTTCAATATAACCTGGTTTATTCTTGCTAGCCTGCATCAAAGAGAAAGGTTATAATTACATAAGGAAACCACTTCTTTAACCCTGATAGAGACGTAAAGAAGATAAGCCTTGTTGACATTTGGGCTTTCTGTTCTGGTTTTCTGTTTTGCTTCTGCCATCAATTTAAGGCAGAAAAGTGTATCGCAGCACTTAAGCCAACCCATAATTCATGGCAGCATCCAGAGCTGATTAGTCCTGTTGTATAATCAGGTCTACTTGATGCATCAGGGGACTGCTGTTCATGCAGGAGGAACTTACTGTGCCACTTTCACCACAAGCTGTATTAGACAGGATCCTTTTTTGCCTTTTATCAACCTGATAAGACTTGCATAAAGCTACTATTTGACAGGAACTAAAAATTAATACACACGTATGTCCAAGGGACAGCTGTCACAGCTTCATACACTGAGGGAAAGGCATTCATCCAGAAGTCCTGATTTTCAATACGCTAGGAGCCAGCTAGAACAGTTAGCATTATCACATTAGTATGTTAACATGCATGATTTATACTATTCTGATGTGCAGTACACACACAGTTCTCTCATACACTGAAAAATTCATGGTTAACGACACAGAGGAGACCAAGAAACAACACAGCAATGAGAGCTCTTGGTCAGAAGTTACATGAAATGCTTGAGTGAAAATATTCCACAAATGGCTTTAACTCAATATACTAATTCAACCTCTTTGCATTACGTCTACCCTTCTGTTCATCTTCCTTTTGTAATCTTACCTTTTGAGTCATAATTAGCACTTTATGTGATTTCACCATTCAAACCCTGGTTAAGGCTTAGCTCAATGTTTCCAGTGAAGAGAAGAAAAGCTAAAAGCAGAGCAGAAGCAACAAGAGCATTCCAGCAAACTTCTATTTTCTTTTTGCTTTTTTTCTAGCCTACCCCAGATCTAAAAAGAAACCATTCTAGGGAAAATTTAATTTTTTTAAAGGAATACTGAACACAGAGAGAGAGAGAGAACTATTTTCTAAAGACAGAGCAATGAACTGAAGTGTACAGCATTGCTCTGAAAAATGCTACTCTGTGCACTGCAGTACTTCAGTACTGTCAAGTGAATTACTTTGGGGCTGATCTCATAAATACACTCACATTCCATCAAATCTTTCTTTGTCCCAATCCTCAACCTTCCTGAACCAAACACTGAAGCCCAGAGCTTGGTTCCCAAATGAGGGTTTAGCAGCAGATGCAGGTCATAATGGTTTAGAGCTGGGCTCGGTAAAGCAAAACTTGAGAAAAAGCTGAAATAAAAAGGGTGACAATCACCTGAAACAATTTTTGATCCTCCTTCAGTCCATCTTCCTCACAATGATCTGAGGCAGACAACAACTAACAGTTTTGTGCTCCCAATGCATCCCTGACAAAAGGATATAGCAGGACAAGCAACAGCCTCCTTAGAAAAACAGTTACAAAGCCTTCTCCCAGGTAGCATCTTTAATTTCTGTTTAAGTTGATTAGATTTGTGATTTGTGAGTAGGAAGAATGAAAATGAAAAGGTAAATGCTAGGCTCCAGGTCAGGATTAACCCCAATGGCAGCATGGCAAGGGGAAAGAGTTAATTTCCAAAGTAGCAGTGGTCCTTGGAGCAGGCAGTTTAAAAATCACTGCCTGGCACTTCTGCTTTCTCATCAGCAAGGGAAAAAGGAACAAAGCCAACACTTTATCACAGGAAAGTAGAGAAACATTATTAATAGTTACCACACTGTTCCTTGGTTTTTCCTCTAGTCTGTGAAAGGAAATGGTTTGCTCTTAGCTGATAGGCAGGAGATGGCTTGGACTCACAAACCAATGGGGACATACAGGCCTGATAAAGGAGGGAGCTTTCTGTTCCCATTCAGCACAGTATCTATAGAGGTATTCAGTGTCCTCTGTTCCTTAGTGGTGGTAAAACTGGTACCTATCAACAGCAACTCCTCAGTTCACACTGGCCTCTCCTCTCATCCTCAGCAGTGCTGAGGCACTCTTTTTTTCCTGCAAATATATCATGGGAAAGGGGCATCCTGTTTTTCACCCACACAGTATTCTAATACTTTTAGACATGCAGATTTGGGACTCAGAACACTGTATGTGATGATATATGACATAAAGCCATATGAATCTTATCATCTTCCCAAACCAATCATTTATTCGTGTAAAGTATAACAATTTCAGTGAGAGGTATCAATTCTACCAAGACTTTCCTACAGTACAGTACCTGGATTAGCCTTTGGGGGTAGGAGACAAGGAACGACATCCCAGAGAAAGAGCCTGAATCCCAGTTCCTAGCTAGCCAAGTGCTCTTACTAACACACTACAGAAACACTACCAGCATTCCCTATATTTTGTGACACAAGCGGTCACTGCTGTTTTCATGGCTACAGAATCCTCACAAAGAGAGTGTTTCCCTGTTACCAGAAGGTGTATCTTAAACTCCAGTTACAATCCCGTGCACACAACTCTCAGCAGTACTATTCCTGCCTACATACATGGCTCTCTGGTCAGTTGTAGTGGTTTTGTCAGATCCATCTTTAAGGCATCTGCTCCCCTAAAGCCTTGAGGGGGTGCACAATTTGTGCTGATAATTTCACATGATAGCAAGACCCTGTACACAATCTTGTCTAGTCTCCTTGGGGTATAAACCAAACACAAAGCAGGTATTACAAATATAACAATAGGAAAAGGCCAGGGAAAGAATTATGATGGTTTATGCTGCCAAATCACTGCCTCTCAAAAACATACCATGTTCTCTATGGCATGATTTGGCAGTGCTAAGTTAACAGTTGGACTCAATCTTAAAGGTCTTTTCCAACCACAATGACTCTATGACTCCGTAATTAGTAAAATACTGATACCTCCTCTACCATTAGATGGACTTTTCTGCTGCTCCCAGCCCAGGCTGGGATGGGGTCAAGCAGGGAACCCATTCATGGGACACCAAACCATACTTCACTCCATTTGCCTCACAACTGGAAATTCCACCCATACTTCCCAATTTATCAAATCACTGGCTACATGCTTTCCATGCCCACAGTGAAGTCAGTACACACAGACAGAGGGAGACTCTGAACCAACATCCTACTTTCCAGTTCCCCTTTTTCAATCGGTGTTTTTTCCAGCCCCACTCCCGGTGACAGCAGCCCTCTTCAGAGTAGAAATCCCCTAGAGGAGCAGAATAAACCAACCAGGCAGCACATTTTGCAGCCCAGGTCCAAGAAGTTCACAGGACTTTGGCAGAAAGGCATGCGGTGCATTCAGTCCTATAAACTCAGGATCAGAGTATACAGAGGCCCAGCTGTGACCTTAAAACTGGATTTCATGAGTAAATTAACCCTGAATGATTGCACATGGCCTTGCACAGGGTGTTCAAAGCAGTTACTGGGTGACTATTACCAAGATGAAATTGGCACCAGTAAACTCTGCCCTGTAAGCAAGAGCAACAATCAGCTTGTACATATATCATTTATCACTGCTTTTATGCACTGAAGTTAACTACACTATACTTGCAGGCACCAAAGCACAAAGAAAGATTTGCAAAGGCCACCTCAAAAAAAGCAGTTCATATTGATGCATATATCTGTGTTAATATAAAAAAACCCACCAACTTAGCCCTGCAAGCACAAGTCAGACATTGTGCAAACAGCTGGACACTGCATTTTAGAAGGGCATTAAGAAAGTGTTGCTAAATTGATGGGGCCTCTGCGGAAGGATGCTGTGCTTCTTAGGGGCATACCTATGAGTCTGGGTTGACATTGCCTTCTCAGAGGAAAGGAGAGCTTATTTGAACAATTTGCCCAATGCTGCATCTATTTTAAGAGCAGTGACCTAGATCTTTGTTTTGTCAGCAGATGACTTGTATAACAGAGATGAATTGACAAGGAGTTAAACCGGCATTGGGCAATGCCAAGGTCCTGACAAGCACTGGGAGAGGCAGGTGATGGAAGAAAAGACAGCACCACCAGGATCTCTCACCTGAGCTTAAGCTTTCAAATCTGCGGTCAGCCAAAGGGTCACCCAGGGCTAACATAATTCCTGATACAGATCCACCCTAATCAGTTATTTGACCATGCCCCTATGACCGTACCCATGCTGGCAGCACCTTTACCATGAGTGTCCATAGCAGCAGAGACCTCTTGGAACACATGTGGTCTCAGAGAAAAGAACAGAATGAGCCAGAGCCCTTCAGCCGAAGTTTCACCAGTGTTTTGCACACAGCAAACACATCCTCGAGTCAATCAGGCACAACCTGCCAGTTCTTTCCTGAGAAACATGGATCCCACTGATACCTGTCAGGAGGTAAGAGGGAAATGGCCAAGCCAGTGCCCACAAGTGAGCACTGCAGCTGAGGGGGATGAATCACTCCATCCGCACACTGTTGGAAAGAGTTGCAGAGACAGAGGAGACACATAGCCTGGACAAGTATCTTTAGACACTCTGATCTTAAGCGTGCTTTTTTATTACTGGTGATTAACATGCAGCTGAGCACTTGGCAAATCCAGAGGGGAGAGACCTCGGGGAGGCCCTGAGGCTGAGGGAATAGGAGGGTTGCTTGCAGGAGGACAGAGAAGACCAAGTTATTAAGGTGGCTTGTATTATATTTTTTGGCTGGGAACATCTTTTGTTTTAGGTGTCTCCAGCATTTCTTTAACACCTACAACCTTCTGGAAAACATACCAAAGATTGATTTCCCAAGTCTGTAATATTCTGAAGGATGGAAAGTGAGAGACCAAGAAGGTACCACAGGGGGGATCACAAAAAACATCTCCAGAAAGGAATTCTCAAGATGCAAACAGCTGCAGGCCTGGTCAAAATAAGGAGAAACAGGCATACTGTCAACTTAACCCCCAGCCTGCACCCCTAGTTGCGTGAAAGTATTTGTAACAGCTCTGCTTTGCACAGGAATGCATCAATTCCTCACAACAAAATATCACAACTGCTCACATGAGACCAGTGCTTTTTCCTTAAAATTGATGTTCTTGCTAAGAAAGATACCCATACTTCTGCACCAAGTTCTCTCTAGAGTGGATCTATTTATTATTTCCTTACCTTCTGCAGTCCAGAGTCTACCAGACCAAAACACGTGAGTGATAAAGCAGCAAGAATAGACTGTCTGAAACAGCTACGAACAACTGCTTATGCCAGGTTTTGGTTGGGTTTCTTTTTCCCTTGACCTCCGTGTGCATTCAGTGTTTTGAGAACACCACCATACTACCCAGCATAAAGCACATGGGGAGATAATGTGGGTGCATCTGCCCTGCAGAAATTGCCTGTGCCTGTGGCTCCCCGGCAAGACAAGTTTATCCAAACACTGGCAATGCAAAGAGGGGAGCAGGTGAAAGGTTAGACCTTTGCTCAGCTCAGAGTGGGGGGAAGAAAGCAAACAGAAAAGCCGCCAGTGGCACCAACGTGCGTATGGCTCATAGACAGGCAAAAATCCTCCAAATACAACTCAATGGGAAAGGAAAATCCAGAACTCTACTTTAAAACGCACAGGGAGAATCAGCCTCTCTCCAGCCTAAAAGAAAAACCTAACTCTAATTTTTTTTATATAAAATAAAATTAAAATAAAATAAAATCAAATCTCAAGGAGAACAGGAGGAGCAAATACCTTCCTACCATTCCACCATTCCTGGAAGCACTGGCTGCTAACAACACTATAGCAAATTGCTGCCAATAGCACAGAAAGGAGGGGCTCATTAGCAGCAAACACCCATGCTTGCACATTTAATAATAGATTTTTAATAACATATAGGAAGTAGCAATAAGCCCAACCTCACAGTAACACAATGACGTTAATCGAGTATTTCTGAAACAACAAATTTCAGGACCAGAGCTTTCTGGATCTCCAACAGCTGGAAATGCAGCCTTATGGACAGCTTTGCAAGGATGGCTCTGCCCATGACCAGGGCATGGCTATGGGTAATTATACCCAAACAGGATAACGATGAAGAAAAATGTCAGAATCCCACAGGCTTAAAAATCAAAAGTAATTAAAACCACACTGAATTCAAGTCTAGTACAGATTTATTGAATATTTAATACAGAAAACCCTTAAGCATGCTGCTGTCAACTCAGCTTGAGAGAAATGTGCTCCTCTCCTAACATATGGCTTAATCTGTTCCCAAGATGCATTTCTTTACTCAGTAATTTCAGTTTAAACACAAATGAAATGTGGATGCATACTGCAGCTAAATGAATGCCCTTCTTTAAACAGAACCGGGTAAAAGGGGCATTAACCTCCCGTCCCTGTGCCTGCCAAGTGCCACTTATCAGTGAGATGAAGGAATATCTTTTCAAAGTGACCCTTTCATCCTTTTGGTGCCTAAACATGAATCCTCCCGTGCACTGTCCCCAGAACGGGATGTGCACATCGTGTCCCCCCGGCTCTAATCTTCAATCAGTTCCAGCTTGGAGAGCATGAAAGGCAGCAGGTTAAATTCAGCAGAGCAAGACAAACAGGACCTGCGTCCGAGGGCAAGAGCGTCTCTCCTGAGTTTGTTCTAGCAAACCAAACACTTCACGGTGTCAAGTTGGAAATCTGCTGCAATTTAAACTCTTCCCAAGAACATAACCTGCTTTCAGAAATTACTGCATGGGATGGGCTAGACCAATGAAGGGAAGTAAGTGATTCCTAAGGACTCACGCATCTACACTGTTATAGAATTCGCCATATAGGAGCAATGACTAGAGCCTTTTGCCTACCCAGTGCATTACAGTGGTCAGGACCGATCCCTCCAGGAAACAGATCTGCCCACTTTTCTGGCCTACATGCTATTTATTATGCAGTTAAACCTTTAAGAAACTGTCCTCAAATAACCATACAGCAGCCCATACCTGTCCTTCACTGCCTTTTTAGCCTGCTAGTACCGTACACACAGTATCGGAACAGTTCTTCCCTGGAACCAGTGCAGCTCCTCAGCAAACGAATCTCTGGCCAGATGGTGGGCTCAACAGAAACTCCTTTAAGTACCTCCTAATACACCTAAAAAAACAGACTTGGCTCAATCCTCCCACAACTGTCACCTCTTGCAGATCAAGGGATAGGAGGGGAAGAGGGAATCTTATAAAAAAGCTTGAGCAATAGATGTGATCATGGTTTTGCTGGAGGAAAAAAAAAGAGGCTATGTGAGTACATTCAAAATTGCAACTATCTGAGTGGGAGAGTTTTGATCTTTAGAATTTATTGCCTGCTGCTACCAGAAGACCCACTGCATTATTACCCAGCGCCTGAAAGACTGAATAAGGATACAGCAGCAATCAGGAAGCATAATGCTGGAGAAGAGATGTACATCAGCTTCTTCTTCATCCCCCACTGCTCACAATATGCCACAAGGCCACAGACACCCTTACACACTCCTCAATTCATTCACAAGGTGAGAAAAATCTGAATAGATGACCAATTTTACTTCACCTGGTGAACATGGCAGGCTGGGAAACTGTGGGTATAATAAGCCTGGCGCACCCCAGAGCCCTCCCACATGCTCCACTTCTTTTGAAAGCGGTTCCTGGGCAGTACAGCCTGAATCAAAGCAGAGGGGCAGGTGGCTCCCAAGGGCAGAGCATCACTCCAGCACAGGGAGCGGATAGTCCCAGACACACTCAGGAAGGAGAAGCACAACCAGCAAGGAAAACAGTGACTAAGCTCCAGGTTTCAAGGGCAGCCACTCCACATTTAAAGCTTCCCCCACCAAATGTTATTAGCATCCTGATGAATTAAATGATCCATTTCTTAAGGCCATGATGCCCACACAGTCCCAGGGGGACAATTGCATTGGCTAACCCGCAGAACCAGAGACGGGATGCGGTGACAGTGCACGTGGAAGCTGCAAGCCAACAAGATGAACTCAGACCCTTGGGGATGACCTGCTCTCCTCTCTCAGCTCCCCTGCTCCTCCCTACCAGTTGCCTCATGCATACAGTCTTACACACTGCCATTCAGCATTTAAAGAGCCACTGGGTACCTCCTTATACCTAAAAGACTGTGAAACAAAATTCATGTATACTAAACACACTACAGTGAATTGCACTAAATGTCACATCAAATTTTGAACAGCCAGAAGCATTACAACAGAGCAGTTGAAGTAGGGTGGCAGGGAGATGGTTCTCTCCTGGATAGCAATGCTGGTAAACTAAGTTGCAGAAGGAGAAAATTTTAAGAAAGGTTGTTAAAAATTAGACATATTTAAATTCAAACTAGTCCTTCTCCTTTTATCTTTCCAACAGGACACCTCTTTCACCTGCCACCAGCCTCTGAGTATCAGCTAAACTACAGTATATCCACCTCAATACTGCATTTTCCCCTCCTCAATATATTTACCAGCCACCTCCAGTTTAAAAAGAGATTCCTTAAACTAACAGCTGCATCAGAAGCAGCATTGAAATGCCTTGAGAGCTTTTGCTTAAACCCACACTTTGAAAAGTCACGACAGAGTTCATTTTCCTAAGTCTGAAGCTAGAGGGAAGTGAAACATTCTGCTAAAATTTGTTCTGCATATGTGTAAGAAAGCTCCTCTCTGGAAATGCAGTTTCCAAAATAATGTGGAGAAATGGCATGAAACCACTGTCCTTGTAAAAGAGCAAACTGATTTGCGGAGCTTGGGTTTGAGGCTTAAAAGGGCAATTCGGAGGTAAGAAAGCACTTAATTTTGTTTCTCAGAACTCTGTAAGACACTTGTCCTGAACGTATCCACACACTGGTTAAAACCTTCGCTTTGTTTCCACTCTGCACCCACACTGGCATCAAAAAGCTTTGCTTAGGGGGGCGAGCTGAGACATGGTGCTTCATCCATTCCCAGCCATGAAGAGCTGCAATCCCTTAAACAAATTTGCCATCACAGGCACAAAGCAAAGGTCAGGTTTTGAGCCAGTGTTTTTTTGAGAAGGATGGTAATGCATGGCACTGCTCCCCTCTCTGACCACCCTTTTGTCCTTCCCACATCAAACAAGTCGGCTGTGCCCCATTTATTCCCTCCTCCCCCCACAGGGAGAAACAAAGGGCAGCAGTTTCTAATGGCTTGAGAGCAAGGGATTTGGGGCTTGGTTTATTACATGCTTAACAGAGCACTGAATTACTGGTGGTTATTGCCTAGTTTAACTGCTTTCCTTAAAAAAGAAACATGAGCAAACAAGTATGTGTCATGAAAAAAACCCTATTCAGACAGGAGCTGACAAGAGCAAAAGCATCCAGGGTTTACAACTGTTTATTAGCAGTCCTGCATTCAGGCACCAGCTGAGATAGAAGCAAAGACTAATGCAAAGAAATCCCCACCTTGTCGACCACCTCCTCAGGGGGCTTGTCTAGCCCTGGATTTACCACCCTAGGTTAGCATACACACTAAGTACCTGAGGCTTTAACTACTTAGCATGTGTCAAAGGCAGTGTGCCTTGTCTAGACAAAGACTTTCAATGCACTTTAGTCAGCATATATGAACCTTACACCTTCAATCCCGGCAGAGAGAGGAGCTCTTGGGAGAGAGAATCCCCGGCAGAGCTCCTGGGACTGCCACCTCCAGCAGCAGGGATCCCCCTAATTTCAGGAGATGGCACCACAGTTTTGCCCGAAAGACAGTGGGGGGAGAAATAATAAAATAACCCAGTGGAGCAGAAGACAGATTTGAGACCTTTTCCTTTCTCTTTTCTTGCTCAGCCAACAGGTAACAACTGTGACCCCTCAGCAAACAGCCAGTGCTGCTGGCAGAGATAAACCTGAAGCCTTCACTTCATCTCGGGCAAGCATCTTCCCAGTGCCCAATAAAGAGGGGTACCTACAGGCTTTCTCCACATGGAAGCAGGGGGTAGGAGAGAGAATAGGCTCTCTCACTCCCGTCTACCTAGTCATCTATTTTTCATGAAACCTGTGAGAGTTTTAGATTAGACCTGTACCCCAAACCAAAATACAGCTGAAGTCAGCCCTGAGGTTGAAAAAGTGCTGAGGACAGAGTGAAACGGATGGAGCCTCATTTCTTTGGAAGGCCAGGGTAAAAAGAGACCACAAAAAGAGATCTAAAGAAGGTACAGAATGCATGTGGAGAAACACATTAATGAAAATACAAACAAACCTCACTCGTCTTGGCAGAAGTACAGCCAATACCAGAGGTCACGCAGATTTAACCATATCCTTCATATTTGCTTACTTTTATACAAAAAAAAAAAAAAAAAAAAAAAAAAAAAAGAAAAAAAAAAAGCCACAGACAAGCCTAGAGGAAGAAATGCAAAGGATGATGAGTGTCGAGTTTAGAGGAAGGGAGAGCAGCACGAGGAATTCACTCACATCAGACGAGGATGAGGGAAGAGAGCAAGGACAAAACAAACCACAGAAAGGGAGAGAAACCTGCCACTGCTAAAAAAAAAAAGAGCAAAAATAGAAAACTCATTCTATGGGAAAAAATTAAAGAATAAGTCAAAATTTCAGTCATGAGGCACTTGTGAAAAACGCCTCGTGTTCCAAAAAGATTTCTAGAAAGAATACCTTTTTCTCTCAAGCCTGATGAGGGAACATTGTCTCAAACCAAAACATGCAAGTCTTTGCCCACACAGCTCTAACCCCAAGCTGCAATGAGGCAGATACCCAGTATAGTTCCACTGATTTCAGCAGATAGGACCTGACCCTGAACAGTCAAAGTACTTCTAGTTTTAGAAAAGCAATATGAACCAAACCACTATACACCTGAACACTGCAGAAGAAAGACTACCTCTGCCATTCTCTTATTCCAACACACTTCTTTTTCTCTCAAATGACATCCATGCATCTTGAATTATAAATACACAGGCAGTCTTCATAATCCGTAAAGGATGTTATTCCTGCCGCCCTAAGACAGCAGAGACAAGCAAAAAACTCTCTCCTCAAAACATTCAAATCATAAAACCACATATTTGTTGAAGAGAACTCTGGCTCAGGTGCTCACAAGACTTTCTGCCATCACAAAGAGCAGTTCCCGAAACTAGGTGGTTTTGCTGACGGCTGTGATTCAGACGCAAGTCCCTAGTCATTTCAGCGTGCTGGTTTTATCATCTTTCAAAGCTGTCCGTAGTCACTATTAAAAGAAACCCACAGAATTCAGCACAGCAGAGGCGAACCCAATCTGCGCCTTGCAAAGAAACTCAGGACTGAGCATCCTTGAACAGCCCCATCTCTTGGGAAGAGCAGCATCTCAAGGTCAGGCTATAAACACAGCTCTCTGGGAAACACTCTGTACTGCTGCCGAGTGCACAGTCTGCGAAGGATAAGAAAGGAATGGCCTTTGAAGGCGGACAAGCTATTAAATTTTTACTAGGTGAAATGTTTTCTGAAATAAATCTAGTCCTTTCCACTCTTGGTTATTATCATAACACACACTGTAACCGACATACAATTAATGGCGTTCTTGGAAGGAAAACGCACTTCCAACTTTCCAGCTAACCTTGACGAAAAGCCAGGTATGGTAAAGCTCAGCAACATAAGTGGCTTTATGAGAATCCCCAGTTATTGGGCACCTCATTCTCACAAGGAGCACCAACTCCAAGCAGAGGAGATGAGTTTCAGCCATGTCAGCAACATCCACCACCACTGACAAAGGCCCACTAGTAATAAAAGCTCAGCAGATCAAATCCCCACCTCAGCAGTACTGTACCGCCCACACCTCTTCAGTGGGTTTTCATGTACACGTGCTATTTCACATCTGTCAAGAATTCAGACAATGGCACCCATAGAGATTTCATCTCTTCTCTGAAGCATGTTGACCCTGCAGGGCGAATGGGTATTAACAGTAACGTGACACTTTAATACCCAAGCCTACTGGCTTTGTTTCCAAACTCCCAAGGATCTACAAACTAAGTTGTTGCCATCTTTGCAGATCTGAAATGCTGTCCACATTCCCTTTTCATATCTTCTCCTATCTCAGTTACAGAGAAAGATCGTTCACTGCGAATGAGGTATCTCCAAGACCCAGCACCTTCAGCACAGCTCTGTACCACGTCAGCAGGTGGGATTCCTCTCCCTGCTGGAATAAAGTAATGAGATACCACCCAGGGCGTTTCAGATGTCTGCTTCAACTTCCCCTCTTCCTTTCTGCAACTGGAAATCCTAATGGTGGGGAATACAAAAGAAAACCTTCCCCTTTCCCACACAGCCCAGTGAAAACACACCGTATGTATTCAAAGCATATTGCCTCACAACAACAGCACACTGACTACATGCTTTGTTATCAAAAGGTTAAGAGATGCAGAGCAGCACCAGAAGGGGATGCTCCAAAGTCAAACCCCAATCACAGCAAGGACTTGATCTACGACCGAAGTGGCAGTGTCAATGACAGTGGTTTCATTGCCTAACTCTCTTTCTCTCCCAAAACTCAATGCAAGCACTGCCACAACACTTGATCCATGAGGAGGCACCTTCAAAGTCAGCAACTGAACCAGAAAGAAATCTGCTCAGTAACAAATGTATTTTTATTCCTGAAGAGGAAGCCAGAGAGCTCTTCCATTACCTCAGAGGAAACATACGGAAAGGTAGCATTGCTCAGGACTGATTTACTGCCTCAAGCCATTCAGAAAACCATAAAGCCAGTGACATATAAGACAAGCAACTCATTCACAAGAGCTCTTTGATCTTAAATACAAATAAAATTAGGTCAATATTAAAGATTTTCATTCCTTGCCATAAAAGACTTCCACAAAGCCTAGGAAAAGCTTTTCCCATCCCTTCTTTTAACACTCAAGTTATTTAGCAAGTAACATTTCTTTCACATGACTTGAAACATTTTCTCCATATTCACTTGTCATCACTCCAGAATTTAACTCTTGGCGAGAACCTAAAATTCGCAGAGGGAGCCGTGTAAAGCATTTTCCATAGCCCCCGAGGACAAGTCAGATCACAGAATTTTGTTGCACTTCACATGGGGGAAAATAAGGAGCGAAACACATCTCCCATCGCTCAGACTGAAATACCAAAAAGAAAATTGTTTATTTTGGTAATTTGTTATTCAAAGTATTCCAGTGTTTTTTAACAGATGAAGAGGAGAAAGCCTGCGCAGTCACTATTAATAGCCTGACATTCTTTCTTCCCCCGCAAGACCACACCAGAAACACAGGCAAAGGCGACAATTTAAGGGAGCCTGGAGATGTGCCAGCCCTGCCAAAGCCCCAACCTCTTCAGCACAGGATCTCCTCCAAACATGCCCCAGGACAAAAGCATCAGGTGTGAGGTATGGCGCTGGCACACAGAATACACACCGTGAAATCAGGGGGGCTGTCCACATGCGAGACTTCCCCACAGCTCTTAACACTGTGCCTTTTGTTCCTTCTCCTGCAACAGTACATCATTAACTTAATCTGCTGAAATAACAGCGGATTGCAGGATAAGCTAAGGATATAGCATCGCTTTGCATTTTCGGTTTAATGTGCTCCATTGCGTTAGGGTGGCTTTTCAAATTTTATTTATTTGCTTTCTAAACCAACCAAGAGCTCTCGTATGCAGCAGAAGGCCCCTGAAGCTACTGCTGTAATGTGGTATCTGCTCATAAACATCAATATACCAATTTTAAAGGTATTAACGCTGCTGTTTAGTCATAGTAAAATATCCTCATACCCACCTCACCTCTCTTACAGACAGCAATACAGTTCAATGTGAGCAATTCAGTTCAGGCCTTTCTGCAAAACCCATTTATAAACAGAAGCTTCACCAACTACAAGATGGCATGTAACAATTCCACCACAAACACAAGTAGAACAAGCAGGGGCACCATAAGGCTCACTCGGCTACCCAAGAACATTCAGTCTCTTCCTCTGAGCGGCTCTTACAAGAATAGAGGGTCAACATGTAAAGCGTTCCCTCTCTTTGGCATGGGCAAGTGTGAAAGCTGATCCCAGCTATCACTAAGGCGACAAAGGGATCTCTTCTGGTCAAAGCGCAGAACTTTGCATCCAGAGATTTGGACTGTACCTCTGTCACATATTTCTTGGGTGGCTGGGAATAAATTACATCAGCTCCCCACTGTGCTTCCCTCACACATCCTCACCCAAGGAGGATGTAAAGCACAGTGGATAACCTGAGTATCAGAGAAGCACAAAAGAATTCCACTTCCTTCTGTGTTTACACGGGAGATTATCATGCAATTGATAGTTTGGTTTAATAAATGGGGTGGAATATGAAACTTCAAGTACTTCAGGAATGTCCACTCTAGCTACTGAAGGAACACACATTAGATTGCCTCAGAAAAGCTCCAAGTGTTAATTAGAGAAAAATCAAGGTTGGATTTACAACAGGTTGAAATTTAAAAATAAGATCCCAACCAGACTGAATTTATTCACCGAGCTCACAGCTACAGAGAAGCGATACAATGACATGGCTGGGGAAAAACAAACAACAGAAACCCACACAGGTTTCCTAGGAAAGGATACCTTTGAGAAAAAACAGCTTGAATGTCAGACACTTCATTACAACCCCTACAGAGACCATCCGGAGTTTAAAAGTATTTCTGTAATTCTCTCCTGAAAAGCAGTAACCTAGAACAAATGGATTCTCTGTAGATGTATAATTTATTTTAACAGGGAAGACCTCAGCATTTACTGCAGAGAGCACAAGAGAGGAGACACAAGGTATTGACTTGTCACACTGGTAGTTCTTCTTAACCCGATCCCTCAGAAGTTCTGCAGAAATAAATCCATCTATATTTAAGTTCTCAGCCTTCATATAAATGTGCAGAGATACTGAGGGAAAGCGCATTCACCTTTTGGCAAATGCATGCAAAAGCCAGTCACTTATTTACGAGTCTTCTGGGTAAAGGGATGCTTCCCAGTGACAGGCAAAAGGGGTTTTATATGCTATGCACTTTTGCACATCCATGTATAGAGGCATCTTCACTCTTACTATATATCTCACAAAGACTGTAGGAGCTACTACGCGCATGGTATGGGGGGAAGAAGGGGGGTGTCAACCTGCCAACCTTAGACATCTAGAAGGCATACAACTGAGACATTCACCATAAGCTTCCATTATAATTAATAAAGACTCAGGTAAAGAACAACTGAACTCATCCTTACAGTAGTTATCTCCCGAGGCCATTCCGTTGTCCTCTTTCTCTCCACCCAGCTCAGATTTAGACAGCAGAGGGGCAACAGGCCTTCAGCAGACCCTATTTAAGCACCTTTCAAAAGGACCATCCAAGCCCAGTGCACAGAAACAAGTCGTAAACTACTGACCAGACGTTCTATCTGCAGCTTTCACTGCAAAATGCAAAGAATACTTGTACCCAAGTTATACACCCTTGCAGGTAAGGGGCGCATTAAGAAAAATCAAAATGCTGATAGACCCTAAGTTGTAGTCCACTAACATGTGCTACTGCAATAGTCATAATAATCCTTGCTGGAACTGGCGCACAAGTACTCCCTCTTGACAACAGCCACGCGGAATGGGTACAGTTGTGCTTCCTTTTAGCTATTCTATTAAATTTTCCTTGTGAAACACAAAAATGAAGAAAAATTATGAACTGCAACAATGCTGAGGGGTCCTGGACTTTAAGACACATAAATCCAAATACACCATAGTATACTTTTGTGACACATTAAAGCCAATTGACATTAAGCTTTTATTTCCTGGGTTTGAAAACAAAACAACCCAATACCATTAGATAGCTTGAAGTGCAGGGGGCAAGTTTTGAGACAAGTTTATTTTGGTTTGAGCTTACTGTTTAAATTAGAATCATGAACTCTTGCTCACTGTCATGCCCTGCAGCTACTTTCACAAAATACTGGGAAGAAACCATTGAAACCTACCAGAGCTTAACTGAAATTGACTGTTGTGGTTTTAAGACTTAAAGTAACTTTTAACTGTTGCAAAAAAAATCCCAAACAAAGCACATCAGCTTTGAGGTAAACTACTAGGAGTGAACTATTGCCTTGGTAGTCCTCTGGAAGACAGTAAAAGTCAGATTCAGCGCAACTGAGTACTTCAAGCTGTTGTCATTCCTTTACCTGCCTAAGTCCTCCCATTTCACCTCTGTCTCCTCATGAAGCTGCCAGGTGCAGGAACCAGAGCCAACAAGTCTGTACCATAGGCTGGTACAACATAAAAAGATAGTAACTCAAACACTCAAAGCCAAACCAGCCCAATTTTGAAAGCCCTAAAATGTCCAGTGAAGTGAAGGGGACTCCAGAAGTATACTGAAAGCCAAAGTCACATTTGGGGTTAGTACATTATAGAGCAAGGAGCCAAAGCAGACGGGTGTTATGTATGGGCGTGAAGACCACCATTTCCATGTGGAGAGTGACACTAGAAGAAGGAAAGCCTTCAGAGGCAGGTGCAGAGCAGGGCAGCACCCATGCCTCCAAGGCTGCAAACACAAGATTCCCAAAGGGACTGGAGAATGGTTTGGGTTGGAAGGGACCTTAAAGATCATCAAACATGGGCAGGGAAACCTTCCACTAGACCAGGCTGCTCAAAGCCCAGCCCAACCTGGATTTTTTAGGACTTCCCTGGCCAGGGTGATGGAAAGAGCACCAGGCAAGTGAGCCACCCCAGCAGCCCTGGAGCCAGGGAGATACAGAGGCGCTGGAGGTACAGAGGGGCAAGGGAGGAAACTGACAAACAGCCACAATGCACCACCAACAGCCCCAGCAGCCACACTGCTGACCCCAGCCCACAGCACACCTTCTCCAGGGGCAGTGCTGCCTTGCTCCAGGAAGCGTGTGTCTACAGCCCATGAAGCTACTTCAGTCGCAAGGTACCATGAGTCACTGTGATCCCTGCACACAGAGCAGGGATTATCAACATGCCGTGGGACAGCTCCAAAGGGAGGTGACGGAGACATACCAGATAAGCACTACAATACCTGCATAACTGCATCCACATTGGCAGTTTTACCACATTAGCCGTTTTATTACTAGACAGGCTGATCAGGACCTGCTGGCACTTGCAGTGTCCTGTTTGTACAGGAGTAATGACAGCTAGAGTGGCAGAGCAGCCCAGGGAGGTGCAGCTTTGGTGGGAAAGTAAGATTTTGCCAGCAGTGTTGAACAATCTCCCCCAAAAGACATCAATTATTCTGGCACATGGTCACAACATCACTAGGTGGGCTGAGGGCGGTCTCCTCAGCCTGGGCCATGCTGAAATCAGCACAAAAACCTGTGTCAATAAACATCCCCCCCGGTCTTCGTAAGCCCAAAGCCTGGTGGTTAGTGACCTGCCATGGGTAAAAGCTAATCTCTTTCATAACATATATGGGGTTTAATATGGAATTATATATGCTAATGTAGTTATTATTGACAGTTAAGCTGCCTCTCACTTTTTCTTGCATTGAGCACTTCCTTGACTCCACACTACTTTTTGTTTCCCTCAACTATGAATAGCCCCTCAAGTCACTCTAACTATTTAAGCCAGCTTCTCCTCCTGCTCCCTCTTCTTTCCTCTGTAAATTCACCTTCAGTAGGCTGTTTTTCCCAGAGCTGTCCCACTATCTCTTCCTAACTCCACATTTTCCCATAGAGTTGCTCCTTCACTTAAGAGTATGATGCAAGATCAAGCAAGAGGAGGACATGGGAGAACCCCAAAGAGGTGTCAACACCCTTCATGCCTGCTACAGGGTACTCAAGACAGGAGTTTGCTGCACCAATTTCCAAATGAAATGGACAAAAGCCTACTCTATCCACACATCTATTTGTCCCTGTGTGCCTCAGAAGTGCAAGTCTTCTGCAAGGGTGAGCATTTGCATTCCCCAGTTTCTGTAATTTCATCCTTCTTCAGCAGTAAATTAAAACCAACACCACTGAGGTCAAATTGTAGTTATTCACTACATTCGGAGCAGCAGATTTCACTCTGCTGCAGGACAGCAAAGACCAGGAGAGGAAGGGTCTGCTTCGCCTGCAGGACTACCGTGTCTCCTGTCTGTACTCATTCCCATTTCAGAAAGCTGCTCTGCCCTTTCTCTAACACTGAAATCAATACCACAGAAGTTAGGACTGCTGAGCCCTTGGACACCCAGGAGGAGACACAGCAAGTCTTGCTCAGGACAGGATAAGGGACTAGGAATGAGGACTGCGCTGAGGCATCATGAACTTCCCAATGGCATATTGACCATTTGGCAGCACTCTGCAGTTTGCAATCAGTGCTGTATTTTGTACCTCCGTGCAAGTGTTTCACACTGCATCCAAGGCAGAAAACACACTTTGGAAGTAACACAGAGATGTAACGTCAAGATCTCCAAGTCCTCTACATTCAAAGTTACCTCAAAGTTCCCAAGAAGTATGCACAACTGCGGCTTCTTTCCTCCCCTTTCCCATAGCAGCCTGATCTTAGAGCCAGCAATAGCTTTCGTTGGGCCTGTGCTGGCCTAAGAAACAATCAGGGACCCACAATGCTACAAGTGTAAGGTATTTGATAACAAAACTCTTGTGCAAAGCTATGAGATCCCCTCCCAAATCCACCTCTCGTTCAAGCAAGCCAAATTCTTTCCACCACTTTCTTTGGACTGGGACCTAAAATAACGCCGCAGATAAGGATCTGACTGCAACTTCTGACTACAGTCAAGCTCGCATTGTGCAAGTCAATACCATTGAGCTTAAATATGAACGTCATCGAAAGGCAGGGAGAAACACTTCTGGTGGAGCCAGTGTACAGTCAGAAATGTAAAATGGAAAAAAACAAAAATACCACTTTCCTCCAAGGAAAACAGATCTCAAGAAGGGAGGTATATAACCTACTCGGCTGAAATCACTCCTGCAACAGAAAGCACCACTTGAAAAGACGATGACTAGGACATAATGTGTATCCAAAAACACACACTAGACCACATGAGAAAAGTCAGCTGGCATACTAGTCCAAAAATTTATACTAAAAAATGCATATGCTGAAGGCAGGGAAATGCAAAGGGTGAACAGCTCTTGTAATGCTGGATTCCCTTTGGGGACATTCCTCTATATCACCCCCTAGGGTGGTAGGCACAGACCTGCCATCATCAGAAAGGCCAAAAAAAGCATTTCTGCACTTGGAAGTTGACACATCACCAAAATTTCCATTACCAGGAGAGAGCAAAACTAAAGCAAGGAATGGAAGGTGTATGTTCTGTTCCTCCTCCCCTTCTTTCTTCAGTACCCCTAAACTAAAAACAATCCCTATCCTGGGCCTTCACTAACAAACCTCACCTCTCCATGCCCAGAGTGAGGCACACAGAGCTTTATGGGGAAAACCATCCACCTTTGCAAGCCTGGGGAAAAGACCCCTACCATTGAGAACAGGGAGGGAGCACACACACATAAAAAGCAAGAAGAGAGTATAAGACTATTTCAACTGAAATTTTACCCTCATCAACAGAAAAAATCTCCCTACAGAAAGCTGAGAAAATTTCCCTAGGAGTCAGCATAAGACTCCGTTCTATCACATCCACCACCTCAAAGCCCTGCACGCAGCCAGATCCCAGAATGCCTCTTATGATTACTCCAAGAATAAGAAGTCCCTACCCAGGAGTCTGCAATTTGATTTAAGGCAAGACACAAAAGAAAAGATGTTTTGACAAACAAACATATGGACTGGGGGAGGAAGAACAAGAGGGACGCGTGGTGACCCACAACTAGCAGGTTGCTTTCTTTTTTTCTTTTTTAATAAGAATCAGTAATCCCCACTGGCCACCTGCCTAGCTTTTGTATATTTAATTAAGAAGAATTTGGGTGATGGAGAACCTCTCAAAAGTTCAGCCAGTTTGGGGGAGAACAGGGGCACAAACATCTAGCTGCAGGACCCAGAGAAATGCCAGTATTCTCCAGCCGCTGACTGGTCCTTCCTGGTTTGTCCAACATCAAACTCTCCCACTGCAATACAACCCATGAGAAGTCCGAGGAGGAAGGGAAGAAGGGCAGTTCATACTTAAGAGAGCTGGTCTGAACCAGTTCCTGGAAGCCAGTGACCTCACTGATCCTCAGCACAGTTTGTCTTTATAGCGATAAGACTGGAACTGTATTCGTGTTAACAAAATCGCTTGAATCCACAATGATGTCCCTTTAGCAGTGAAAGAAGGAAAAGAGGGGGAGGGCTAAAAAATAAATTCAACTTAGCAGAGAGTACCAAGCACCGTCCTCTCTTCCTACCCCCCAATACAGTCACCTTCTAAGACAGAAAGTCCATTAAGACAAAAATAGATTAACCTTAGCGTGGGAAAACATTTATCCAAGTTTTAATTTCTTTTCAAATCAGCATTTAAACGATCACATCTTACATCATTTCCTTTTACGAGCCAGCAGTTAGACAATACACATCATTTACATGCAGTTTTGGAAGGCTGCAACATAAATCAACAAAAGAAGCCTTCACTATGAATTAACTATTACAAGGCTCTTCCAAAGCCACACCAGACTGTGCTGAGGGCAATTAGAAATATCATCCCTAATTCCCCTCTTCCTGGTGCACTCCTGAGATGCCTCAGAACTCACAGAAAACCAGCCATCCTCCTAGTCACTGCTGCTACAAGAGAATTAGGATGTCTATCTGCAAGATATAACAGCACACTTACAACAGCTCTCTTAACGTGTTAACTGTCTTTAAAAGCACATACGCACACCCCAAAATAAATGAAGTGACTGAGCAGACTCACACAGTTCAGTCTCAATAACAGAATTAATACTTGCGCCTCCACAAACGCCCAGATGATAGAGATTTTAATATGTGCAAAGTATTAACCAGTCCCTTCAGCTCACATGCCATTTCTGCATTTAGAAAAAAACAAAAAAAAACAGAAGGGAAGCAAACACACAGTTTGAATCTTCTCTCAAGGCAAATTTCAGGAGTGTTTTAATTTTGTGCAAGCCAAACTTTAAATCAAGCTTACTGCTGGATGTGAAAAACTAAAATCTGACCACAGCAATGCTAAAAATGCTCCTCCACGATTTGCAAAAGATCACATATAAAGTCCTGAAGGCAGATGATCATTGGGTAAGCTGGCTACAAGTTCCAGCTACACTAAAGGGCTCAGGCAAAGCAGGACAGAGCTCAGGAGGGCCAGGGACTGGAGGCACAGCCACCCCACAAGACAGCATCAAAAAAGCACAGTTACAGACGATCACAGTTTTTCTGCTGAATTCCGTGCTGCTGGCATCACCCCTGCTTGTACCTCACAGCTTAAACGTGGCACATCACTATTCCTGCGGTTAAAAGAGGGCTCAGGGGCTCCAGCCACAGGCAGGTGAGCTCCACTGCCAGCTTTGCCTGCTGCAGGCAGGCAGGCAGGGACAAGCCCACACATGCCTCTCGCTCCCATCAGCTGATACCAACCTGTTGCAGGGCAATTTCTCCTCTCCAAACTCCAGCAGAGGCGTGGGGCTCCTTAAAAGCATTCAAGGACTCAGGGGGTTCTGAAGGGTGTTTTCTGAGGGAACTCTCTTCTGCAATGCTTAAACCCTTTCCTTCTAACTTACAGGTGATGCAATTTGCAGCAGCTTCCTTCTTTCTTCTGTGTCATTATTGCCAGATTTTGAACTGACTACAAAAGAGTAAAGAACTTCCAGGCTGGCTTTCCATTCTCCAGGATTTTGGATAAGCTCTGCTTTGAGCTAGGATGAATAAAACACTCCTGCCACAGCCCCTTCCCCTACACAAAGACTTCCCTAAAACACCCCATTTCTTTTGGGCACCCAGGGCTGGGGAACTCAGGCTTCCCCCATTCACTGTTGTGTAACAAGCTCCTCTTGACATACAAGGCTCCTTCGCACCAGGAGAGGTGTAAGCCAGGTTATGAAGAGGAAAACGGCACAAACCCTATAGACTTGAAGCACAGTAGCTGAAAACTTGGTATTTTTAAAACCTCACCACCAAGGTCCCAGGCCTACAGTACACTCCACATCAGCCAACCCACTTAATGGCATAAAATACCAGGAGGATCCACACGGTTCCACGACTTGCTGTAACTCCACTTGCATTTAGATGCCAAACAAACGAGGCCTGCCCTTGTATTTCATGTTCCGATATACATCAATACACCTATATAAAGCTAAATAAATAGCTATGGTAGAACTATGTATAGAAGTATCTTTAGCTTGGCAGAGCTGAGCTATTTCCAGCAAGCCCAGCTGAGGCAAAGAAGAGAACAGGACTATTTTCTGCTCTTCAACAGGTCGGAGCAGTGTCCTTCCTACCCGGGCTGGAAAGCAGACTCCCCAGCATGGCACACGACCTTCGGTATCATCGCCGGGGTGTATGAGCTAGACAAAGAGATAACGTCATGCCCTCTCCCGCTCCCTCCATCCTCCCGCAGTGGCAGGTAGCCAGCCAATCCCGCTCCCGGGTGACATCATCGCCAATGCCGATACACCAGCGTGGAAGTACATCAAACTAACACTGCCCCGTACATCTGGGGGCACTCACAGCTCCACAGACAACCTACCTATCCTTCCCCCCACACCAGACCCTTGGGAGGACAGCCTGCTGGAAAGGGAAATAAAACCATCTGGGAAGAGGGATTCCCAAGAGAGGTTGCTGGCTAGGGGGAAAGCAGAAGGCAACAAGCAAACACAATGTAATCACTTTTTTTCCTGGGTTATGTAGTTCCTCGGAAAGCCCTCACCACTGTCACCTCTGGGTGTCCCTGGAGCGTTTTTCCTAACAAAAGAGTGGTGGCGAAAAGCTAAATCCTACTGCACTGATCTATGGGGTTTTTACATAACAGAATTATTTTTAGGAGATCAGGTTTAATCACAACAAGGAAGTTTTTTGTTTTGGTGTTTCTTGTTTACATACAACCCTGTTAGGTGTCCACATGTCAAGACTGTACACAACGGTGGACAAATGCCTAAGAAGCAGCAGTGCCAATCCAAACTTATACAGCTGACAACCCATTACCGTCCAACAGGCTCCATAGCAAAGCAGTATTTATCTATTTCTTTTATCCCTGGCACACGAAGCACCATGCCCTCAGTCACCAGACAAAAAGAAACCGTGAGGAAGGGCAGGGGAAACCTCATCAGACACACACTTAAACTAGTGCCCTGACAGAACCCGCCTCCTGCTCTCCCTGTTAGCAGAGCCACACGGATGCCCCTCAGACCTTAGGTGTCATTCACACTTCCAAGTCAATAAATGCATATGCTGAGTTTCATTTCTAATGCTAACTATTCCAGGAGGGTTCTAGCATACCCAAGGAAAATGAAATTTGAGATTTCTATTGTCAAGACTGTTAAACCACCCAGGATTTCGCTCATCAAGTCAAAGTATTAACAACGAAGCTGAGAAACAATGCATCGAATTGCAGTAATTAACAGGAGAGTTTCAAATCACACATTCACGCCCTACTTTTATTTTTCTTTATGCAAGGGTTCATTCAGGTGATGCAAGCTCTGGGAGCAGAAGGGCTACAGAAAATACACAAACGGTGGAATCTGACAGAAATTAAATGCTATGGGGAAAAAAATGAATGGTCAGGTTTGAGCAACCTGGCCTAGTGGAAAGTGTCCCTGCCTATGGCGGGGGGGGGGGTGGTGCAGAACTAGATGAGCTTTAAGGTCCCTTCCAACCCAAACCATTCTATGAAGTACAGCCTCTCACTCATCTCCCCCTTCCCCTCTGGCCTTCTGAGCCACATCCTTTCCCCCAGCCTTCTGCCAACAGCAGCAGCCTGGTTATTCCACCTCCAGTCTTCACATGCAACTTGCACGGCACAGGCAGACTACCTCTCCATCAGTACTAAGGCTGAGGTTCACGCCCTCAAAACAAACTGACATGTGTTTTGTTTGCCGAAGAGGCACCAAAGAGCTTCATTTAGTTACTGAAGCTGCAAGCGGCAGTATCTTGCCATCAGGGAAACTCACCAATTATTCTGCCTTGTTTACAAGCAAAAGAATAAATAAATGTAACATAAAATAAAACCAAAGCAGATAGGCACAATAGGTTACCTCCGGTTACCTCTCCTTCCCCTTGCAAACGTGCCTTTCATCTACACAGTTTAAGGCCAGAGCCTTCAGCCTTTCACCAAGTATTAACACTGTGTGAATAATTAGTCATCCTGGTAGCCAGCACTCACTGCGAAGTCATGGAATCTCAAGATTTGTTTGTTCCACTGACTGCACACTGGAGGGGAGGAAGAAAAGGGCAGGCTCGTTTCACACCCATATGGGCACCCTCAGATTCCTATTTTTTAAAGCCATACGCTTGCCAAACAGGTTATTCTGGGAATTCTGATTTTCGCAAAATAAGCTTCCCTGCTTCGATTGCTTATCATTGTCACCCTGGTCCCCTGAAACCATGCAGGGTTGGATGTGGCACCGCTCACTCCCGACTCCGCAGCTTCAGCACTTTGAACGTTTTCCAACAAGGAAACCGGGTGACAATCTTAATGAAGGCCAATGCCTTTGTCTAAAGTCACCGCAGCAGCAGCAACTTCCATGAGGACTTCCAGCAGCGATTTTAAGGAAGCCCATGGATCTATTTGTACCACCACAACACACTCCCGACAGCGTCCACCCCGTTCGGTTCTTTGGGGAGAAGGCTGGGGGAATAAGGACAATAAAGGACTATTTCACCATTTCAGGATGTGCGCTCGGGAGAGTAATTCCTGCCCCGCTGTAAACGCTGAAGCCGAGAGGCTGCCAAACTTGTCACGGGCAGTAACAATGACAAGGGCAACATTTTTATCACCCCCAACCACAGCGGGTGGCTCGCCCTCCTTGGAGCCCTCAGGCCGGCACAGCCACCGGGGACCCTCTCGACAAACGGCAATAATAAAAGAAGAAACGCTGCCACGAACCTTGTAGACTTGCCCGTACGTGCCATTGCCAACCACTTCCACCAGCTCAAAAATCCCAGCGGGGTCCTGGGGGGCAGAAGGGGCAGAGAGGGGTGGGGGTGAGAAGAGAAGCGGGGTTACACTTGGTCAGGCGATGGCTGCTGGCGGCGTGCAGCTGTTGCGCCCTGTTTTTCCACGCACATGCCAATACATGCAAACAAAGGAAAAGCAGCCCAGGGCCGCGCTCCCCCCGCGGGGCTCCCCGCACGCCGCCGCCCCCGGCCCCCCGCACCCCGACACCGGACTCGCACCCATCCCCGGGTCCGGCCGCTCCCACCATCACCACCACCGGCCCGGCAGCCCCGGTCAGAGGAGCGCCGGCCCCGGGGGGATCCCCACCCCGGCACTCACCCGCAGGGAGGAAAGGTCGATATCCACCAGACTTTTTGCAGGAGAATCGTTCGCCATTTTCCCGTCTCTTCCTTTGTATGTGTATTTTTTCCTTCTTATTTTTTTTCTTCTCTGTTAAATAATAGCGAGGCCGCCGCTCCCCCCTCCCCAGAGCAGCTGTGAATTGCGCGGAGCTCCTCTCCTCCCTTCCGCCCTTCCCTTCTTCACTCCAGCCCCGCCGGGTTGAAACTCTTCAGCATTGGGAGGGGTTGGCGGGGGGGATGATGGATAGATAGATGGATGGTGGGAGGAGGAGGGGGGAGAGGGAGGTGAAGGAAGGAAAGGAGGGAGGAAGGAAGGAGAGGGGGTGCTGAGGTCCGTCTGTCTCCCCGCGGTGCACTGCGGGGCTGGGTCCCTCCGAGGCGGGCGGCGGTGCCCAGGCCGATCGCTCGCTCGCTCGCTCGGTGTGTCGGTCGGTGGGTGCCCGGCGGCAGCGGGCTCACACCATGTCGTGGCGACGGCGGCAGGAGCGGCGCCGGGGCCGGCAGCCTCTGGTAGCTTCACGGTGCACCCTTTGCCCGGGCATGGCACGGCTCGGCTCGGCCCGGCCGAGGCGGCGGCGCTCACGCCG